>MU223174.1:32017-49603 GCA_018584345.1 Thuja plicata | reverse complement strand
ATACTTTTGTTATTGAGAACAAATGAGCTGAACTCATAAGGATTTGTATCAGCAGGATACTATTCAGTTTGTTAATCCCTTGAAGAGTGGATCATTAGGTTATCCCTCCTACAATAAAAGGAAGAAGTATGAAAATCCTTGTATCACTGATTCTTGTTATATTTACAACCATGGTTTGTATGGTTAAAACTTGCATTTGATTATGCTTGGTCATTTGTAAGATGATTTATAAGTTAGTTTAACAAAGGTACATAGAAAATTAGTGTCCACACTATAACATACTGTGTAAACAACAATCATAAATGGTAAAACCTGTCTGAGTATATGTGGAACTCAAAAATGAAGAAGGACCTTATCCAGTCCTTAGCAATTAGGCTTTTCTTGTTCCTGAATCAGTATTAGAAAGCATAGTGTTCAAATAGACATTTCAAGCACTGTGGTTCATACAAGAAAAATCCCTAACAAATTGGCGACTCTGCTGGGGACCATTGAGATCATAAATCATATCTAAGGATCATCCCAGAGTCTGGTTAAGAGGACAGTCATAGAGTCATATTCTACAAAAGGACATATTCCTCCAGTTTTACAAAGTAAGTCAAGTCTATCTTTTTGTTGCTGCAAAGTGTTCTGGAAGTTTTTAGTTTCTCCAAGATAGTATTAAAAGAATCTCACTAATGGTGAGTGGTGACTCTGAGCTCTGATTTGCACCAGTGTGCATATGAAAGAAAGATTACAAAGAAGGTGAGCTTGCAGTAACAGTGACAACATATATTCTACATGTTTTGATGTTGATTTAAAGGTGTCTTCAAAGCACATGTATTTGCAGCAACTTCTTCATACTCCAGGTATTTCACAAAGTTTTAAATTTTCCTTATCAAGTGATTGCAGCACTAAAGAAAAAAGGATAAAGGTGTGAAAAGAGAGGTTTACATATTCCAAGTTTTTTACTTGTATTTTTGCAAAATTTGAAGGAAATATGTAAGAGTGGCAGTTTGTAATATTTTAAACTGCTGAGATGTCACAATCTTTTAATTGGAGGGGTGGTAATTTGTATGGGGCAATTAGTTTTGTGGGTATCTCTGGATATCTGAATCATATCCCATCAAAGGTTAAGGAGTATCTGCCAAGGTTTACTGGTTTTGGAGAACAATCAATTGATGATCATTTAGAAAAGTTTGCTGATTTAATTGATGATCATGACATAACACATGAGGATGTACTAATGAATCTATTTTCAATATCTCTAATCGATAATGCTAGGGAGTGGTTTAAGGATTTACCTCATGATTTAATAGGATCTATGGCTGCAATGGAAGAATGTTTTATTGAACAATATGGTAACACAGATGACAATAGTGTTTCTTATGCTATATCTTATGTTGAAGAATCTATGTCACACTCAGATCATGATAAAGAGGATTTTGAGGAAGAAATTATCAAGAAACTATCGGCCATCCGAAAGAAAATGAAAAAAGAGGAGGCCAATAGACAGGCTCAAATCAAAATTGACCAATTAAAATTGGAATTGCTGAGCCAAATAGCAATAAGTGATGATGAATCTACTCATTTTGAATCTGAAACTATTGAAGATGCTGGATATGAATCTAGTCATACTGATGAGACTGATTTTGGTGATCTTGAATCCAATTATTATGAAGGTGATGTTGGGTTTACTTCAGCTGAAAATAATGATTATGATGCTGATAATGAACTTTATGAGCAACAAGATGTTGAAGAGGTAAGTTTCTGTGATAACTCTTTTGATGACAGTGACATAAATCCTGATATTTCAAACCAAGCCTCTGATATCGAGAATCCTATTTTTATGATTTCACATGAGGTTGTATCTAGTGGTCCTCATATTGAGAATGATGAACAGACAATTATTATACCTATGTCTAAAATCGATGTTATAATTTATGATCATGAAAGTAGTGATCATTCTCAATGTGAAATTAGAGATGTGTATAATCAGCAAAATGGTACAAATTTGATAAATGAAGTTACTGATTATGAATGTGTACTAGAGGAGGATGTAAAAGATGACAGTGATTCACTTCATAGTGAAGAAATTTTAGACTTATTGTCTTCTGATTATCTCAGATTTTCAGGGCAGCATAGTTTTGAATTCTTACACCCTACGTACATTGATTTTGACAAGGAATATATATCAGACGCTCATAGCTGTGACACTAATATTTCTGATTTTCCTTGCACTTCTTTTTCACAAGGTCATAAAGGGATTCAATTTGATTCTTCATATAATGAGGGCATCAGTGTGTATTCAGATTCAAAGGATGAAGATATTTCAGATATCATATTGAGTACTAAATGGGATAGTGATGTTGATTATGAATCTTTATCTGATTCTAAATCTTCTATAAAAGCATTTTATGATGAAATTTTAGTCACTCAACATATGCAATTGCCAAATGTGTTTCTTGATATTCTCCCTCCCACCCACCAGCAAGTTAGTGAGTTATGTGAAGATAGTAATTCACATGAGTGCTTTTTAGGGTTTTCTGATTCAGATATGCAAACCCCTAACAAGTTGCATGATCATTTTTCTTCTGAAGAGCAGAATATGGATTGTGACATAAGGTTGTCATATTATGATAAGGACAAAGCTGAAACTTGTTCTTTCTCTCTCACAAAGGTTCAAAATAACATGCATCAGATCCCTGTTGTCCATAATGATCTAGATTTTGGTGCTTCTCTGATTGCTGTTCCAAATCCATTACAGAAAAGGCTAAATCATGTTTTAAATGGTGAATGTTGTAAGGTTCAGTTTGCTTTCTCTTTTGACCTGCAAGTTTTTGATGTGAAGGAAATTGATGATGCTTGCCCAAGAAATATGCCAAAGGTTGAATGTCCCCCCTTTTAGTTGAATGGTGAGTTTTTCAGTAGTGGTTTACAGCTGAAAGATGATAAATGTCACAGATATCAAAGTATATTCTTATCTAACGAATGTGACACATATATACCACAAGATTTTCATGATGAAAATCTGCCTAATGTTTATGGAGGCTCATGTGAAGAATATGCAGATTTGATATCATGTGATGAGCTAATATAGAGTGGCAATATTGTTGATCATCCACATGACAGAAAGAGTTTCAGTTTACCTCCGATATATGGAGATGAAAATTAGATGTATGATAGAGGTAAGAGTTGATCTCAGTTTGTGGGGCTTTGGGCCTCATGTTGATAATGAACATATTGTACAGTTGTTTTCCCTTTCAGTTGTGTGTTTTCTTTCAGTTAGAGGTTTCCCCATTTTTGAGAAGAGAAAAGTTTTGAGAAGTGTTAGTGGAAAGATGAGAAGAGAAAGAGAAAGAGTTAAAATCTGATTTTTATGTTTTTGGGTGGTCTGCTACTCCAGAGATCCGTGGTTCTCGGTATAAACTTGTGTTTAACCATCCTCAGTCAGAGCCACTGTTGGTACTCCCAAATTTGGAACAAATTTGGAGTGACCATGTTAATTTTTTCAGTTGAGCAAAGTAAGTACCCTTGAAAATTTTGTGTGAGAAGACTCAGTTAGAGTGCTTGAAAAAGGTGCCCGGATGGTTTTCACAAGGTACAAATTTGGAAGAGGTTTTAATGCCTTTTATTTGACATATGCAGTGGGTTCCAGCTCCTGATTTCCAATTCTGACATGTTTATGGACTAGTCATTTTGAGGGGGTCACCTAATTCTGCATTTTGCTAAATTGTCAATTTTCTGTCCGGAGCCTACTTTGCTTCTGAGTATCTTACACCCTGTTGAATTTCATAAGCCATCACTTTGGGAATGTTTAGAATGCATATCAGAGAGCTTATGTTTTAGATCTCAGGTCATTCCAAATCCATTTGATAAGTTTTCATACTTCCCAAAGTTGGTTGTTCATGAACTGTCTGCATTTTTGTTCTGCCTAGAAATCTGAATAGCCCATTTTGACATGTTATAACTTTTGACCAGTTGCTTCAATTGAGAAGGTACCTTCTGTACTGTGTTCTAGGGGTCACACACTCCAATATTTCCAATTTGTAGATCTTTATGAAATCAGATGACAAGTTTTCTAGAACCATTCCGTTGGTGAATAATTCTAATTTCCTAAGTTTTCAAGTACAGAATTGGTAAGTAGCCCACTTTGAGCTCTTGAAAATCTATACCCGGGTGAAAATTTTGGATAATTGAGTTGTCCCTTATATTGAAAACATAGGATCAAACCTACTTGAGGATTTATAGACTCCTACCAATCCATTTATCCACTTTTCCAGAGCCTTTCCATTCCTGATTTATTAAAAGTTTCTCTGAAATTGCAGAATTCAGAATTAAATGACATACTTTGTGCTTTCCCCATTTGCACCCCATTCGAGGTCAGACATAATTGAATATGGATTTGCATTATAGACCTAGGAATGAACTCCTTTGAAGATTCCCAAACTTTGACCAATCCGGTAGATCACTTTTCTTTGCCGATTCCAAACCCGATTTCTGCATATTTATTGTGTTTTAGTTCAGAAAGTGTTAAGATGTTAACATTTACAATTTGGTATCAGTTGAATGGTTTGTTTTCAGAGGAAGACAACTGAGGATTCATGTTCTACATATGACATTCAATCAGGCTCCAGAGGTTGAGTTTCTGAAAGATCTTTTTGATGACCTTATGAATGCAGTTTCAGAGGCAGTTTGTTTAGTTTGCAGTGCGGAAAAGAGTTAAATTTGCGAAATGGTCTTTTAAAGGAAATGATAAATTTCTGTCTGAAAGATATTTTTAGAATCTGATTGTGGGACCATCATCATTACATATGAATGTACTATCTAACTTGATGGCAAGGTTTCAGAATATGATTTACTCATTTTGCAATGATCGATCTGAAAGGGATTTGTGGTGATTCAACATTTGCACTTATGTAGTGTTTTAAAAGGGCTAAGTTTGCATTGCTATATCTTGTGTCAAAAAATGAATCTGAAGGAGCCCTTTCACATGCATAGTCATTATACATCAATGAATCATTTTGCCGAGTGTCGGGGTCAAATTACTTGTTTCAGTGAATTTTTGAGACCATTCCCGGGAGCCAGTTGCCATTTGAAGGTGTAGTTTGCAAAAGTGATTGTAAAGTTGTTTGTTTGACGTCTTGAAATGATTTGCATAGTTTTCTGTACCTGAAAGGGCAAACACATATTTCTTGTGTGCATTTGAACTTTAAATTGAAACACATCGGAGCTGCATATTTAAAACACAGGAGTTGAAGTTTGATTATAAATTGACAAAGATAAAACTATTTTTAAATAACTTATGCAACATATTGACAAGGGTTTGAAAGACTTGGAGGTAGTTTCACATCCGATTGGGAGTTGTTGTTTTATATATCCCAATGGAACCAAATGCAAGAGTTGACAATGCCACCAAGGCTTCTTCATATGGATGAGTTACATTATCAATGCAATGATTGAATGGAGCCGCACAAGGAGTCCACACAGGCAGTGGAAACATAACCAATTTCAGCTTTGGGAGGTAGAAATCAGTGCATCAAAAAATTAGGGAAGTTTCATTGAAAGTCTATATGTTGGAATGCATAATTGAAAAGCAACGCTGATTTTCAGTGGCCTATGTGTGAAAGAAGTGTTAATTTTGATTGAAGGATCCCTGCAAAATGTTTTGGGGATATTTGTATGTTTTAAAACCATTTTAAAACCATATCATAGTGGCTGTGCAGACATAGAGCAATCATGAGACCATGCTCTGGGAAAGATTGAAAGACAGCAAACAATAAATTGCAAATAACATTGCCACAGAGTTTGCGATAGAAAATGGAGGTTTTAAGGAAATTTTAAACATTACAAAGTGTATTCTTCATTGCTGGGAGTCTACGCTAAGTTGGAGGCTGTGTTCTGTGGAGATTGTTTATGTTTTTAAAACATTAAGAGTGGACAAAAAATTCAATTTCCAAACATAAGTCCAAGCAGCCAGCGCATGGAAGATGGTGAAAATTTCATTACATAGTATGCTGCGCAGGGAACTTGTTAAGAGGTTTTTAACAGAACAAATTTGAATGGGGATTTCCAATTCCAAACACCATGTAATCTTGCGCAGCAAGTAGGAGGGAAATTGGAGTTAGTTTTAAAATATTGAGCCAAACTACTTTGCAAAATAGTTTTGCCAGCAGTCTGCGCTGGTTTTATGGGAATGTATTATGCAATACATATTTTAACCAACAAACACCATGAGAATCCATTGCAGGGAGTTTGTTTTTAATGAATAATTAAAAGATATACAAAATCGGAAACTAATAGAGGCTGCGATAACATTTGGGGAAGGATTTACTTTGAAGTTTTAAAGTGAAATTTGCATATGTTACTCCACAGCATGGGGCGCCCTGGCCATTAAAACACAGTGGTGGTTTCCATTTACAAGATCAAACTGTTATAAATGAGCAGTTTTGATGTAAAGTCCCAGCAAGGATGAGAAACAGAGAGTTCGTTTTGTCCCACATTCAGTTTGCAAAGGGAATTTTTGGTATTTATATACCCAAACACATTCTTTGTAGGTAAGTATGAGAGCCCAAAGGCTCTTGGTGAGCTCTTAGGGGCTGAAGGTTGAATTGCATAGGCTATACACAGTGTTTTAGCCCAAAATTTGAAAATGACTTTGAACGATGGAAATGAAATATCCCACATTGTTCCCATAGGTGAAAATTGAAGTCTTTATATGCAAAAATGAAAACATAGTGATTTCAAGAAAGAAGAAGAGGCTATCCACGCGCGCCCAGTCATCTGACTGCCTCGGTTTCCATGCCCAAAAATGGAAGAAATCAAATTTGACGAAAGTGGCATGTAACATTGGTCACAATGTCGCGAGAAGCACTTGGTCGGGAGAGAAACTACAGATAACCGCCAACATCCAGAGACTTGGCGACTGACCGCTAGCGGTTAGTCGCACAGTCAAAAAATATTAGAGTTGACTGCTGAGACTTGGCGACTAACCTCTAACGGTTAGTCGTGAAGTAGCCAGATGCCGAAGTTGACTGCTGTGACATGGAGATTGCTGCTGGTCGCGAGGTCGCCAGATGAGAATTAGCCACCGCATGCTATTCGTGAGGTCGCCCAGGGATGACAGATGAGGTAAAAATGGCTCACAACTTAGAGACTAAGTTTGTCGCATGGTCGCCAGATGTAACTGATGTCAAAGGTGAGTTAAGACCAGTTTATGACAGCAAATAAGAGGGTGCCACTTGTCGAAGTCTAGTGTTTTCTAGCCAAAATATGCATAAATCTGAGGTTTTCAAAGATTTTAAAATGTGCATAGGGTTAATTTTAAATGGGAATTTTATAGTTTTATTGTAAATCTTTATATTTTTATTTTTGGAGGTTTTTTAAAGACATTGGGAATTAGATTTTTGCAGAATAAGGGATCAGATTTGGGGATAGAAAAAAATTATAAATTTTGCAGAATGAAACAAATATGTTTATTTGTTTTTAAAGACTTGACAAATGATTTTGTGGGGAGATATTTATCAGAGGATAAGTCATATTTTCTCAGGCATGGAAAGATCATATTTTTAAGGGGTAAACAAAATCAGATTTGCACAAAGGAAAATGAGACAAAATGCATAATTTTTTAATTGCACAAGTCAGATTTGAAAGAGCTTTCCGGGAGGTTTTTTCAAGCAGATATTTTATCAGATTTTCAAAGATATTTTGCCAAATGAAATCAGATTGGAGACTTTTCAGTGGGAGAATGAAGGAGATTTACAAAGGGGATAAAATCAGATATTTTCTCAGACAGATGGACTCAGTTTTTAAAAGATATATCAGATATTTTGGAAGACTTGGAAAGACAAGTAAAATCAGATTTGTGAAGTCATCCAGAAGGATCAGATATTTTGAAAAGAAGGAATTGGTGCAAATCAAATTTGAAGAGAAGGACAGGTGTTGGCTAGAAATTTTTTTTAGGGTTTCTTCTCTTCTATATCTTTCTTTCTTTTCTCAGTTGTAAAGGCTCATTTCCTCTGCTCTGTTCTGATTTTTTCCTGCAGATGCCCAGAGCAGGTCCCTGTTGGTCTTGTGGAAGTTTTATCGTAAGATATACTTCGATGTATTTTTATATTCATGAAAGCTTATTGTCTGGATGTGTTGAAGTAGAATACATTAATATAATACAGTTTGGTTCTCCCTCTTTCATATTATCTTGTCTCTTTGCATTCTGTTTGTGCTCTAGTGTGTTTCACCTGTAAGGCATTTGAAATACACCAGCTACAAGGTAGTTTTTTTAATTATTTATGAGTTCCTTTCAAGGAGAGGACTAAGTTTCATAGATGATTTTAGAGAGCAAAGCATTGTGATAAGGACTTGATGCAGATGTATGTATATGAGAGGATAGTTTGTAAGGCACTCTATCTCAGCTGCATGTAGTTTGTAAGGCACTCTACAGTATCTCTATTAGTTTATCTCTGTTGATTCATGTTTTTATTGACTCTTTGCCCAAGGGATAGGCACTAGTCTAAAGTATAGTTTACAGTCTAGTCCTCATCCAATATCAAAAATCATTTCAATTAAACATACTTTTGTTATTGAGAACAAATGAGCTGAACTCATAAGGATTTGTATCAGCAAGATACTATTCATTTTGTTAATGCCTTGAAGAGTGGATCATTAGGTTATCCCTCCTACAATAAAAGGAAGAAGGATGAAAATCCTTGTATCACTGATTCTTGTTATATTTACAACCATGGTTTGTATGGTTAAATCTTGCATTTAATTATGCTTGGTCATTTGTAAGATGATTTATAAGTTGGTTTAACAAAGGTACATAGAAAATTAGTGTCCACACTATAACATACTGTGTAAACAACAATCATAAAAGGTAAAACCTGCCTGAGTATATGTGGAACTCAAAAATGAAGAAGGACCTTATCCAATCCTTAGCAATTAGGCTTTTCTTGTTCCTGAATCAGTATTAGAAAGCATAGTGTTCAAATAGAAATTTCAAGCACTGTGGTTCATAAAAGAAAAATCCCTAACAGGATAAAGATTTACAAATCATTAAGATTACAAATGTCCATCAGAATTCAATACAACTATGCAATTCTAAAATACCCAAATGATAGGATACAAGCCATAATTTTGCAGTGGTATTCATCTTTCACATATAGGTAGGATACATCTTCAGTGTCTCATTAGGTACTTGATATAAGGTGAGGTTGACCATGGAGGCTCACTTCCCAACCTAGGCCTTTACAAGGCCACCCCTGAGCTTGGGGATCCAAACTAGAATGGGACACAAATAGACAACACAACAAAAAAGAAAACATAGTCCAGAAAGCTTCCCAACACAAGGATGAACAAATGGATAAATCTCCAAGAGACCTTCCAGAAAATGGGTAGTGGTAGACCTCACTGAAGGAGAAATCCAAGAATAAACATAGAACACTCAAGCCTCACATGGACTTTAAAAGGGCCATCTTCACAAGATGCAGTCTTGAATAACTTCCTTATGCCTCCTAGGTACCCTCAGGCCCTTCTTGGTATCATGGGTATCATGTTACCCCAATTTTTTTCCTCCACACATGGGAGACTCTACACTATTAGGAATCATTTTCATCTACCCCTCCAAGGTTACTCTTCCCTCCCAAGGGTGAGTGTGCCTTGGAGACCCATTCAAAAACAATCACAAAATAAAGACATTGAGAAACAAACATTAACTTTCAAATCTGAAAATAAAGCTTTAAAACACATAGGACTCCATTAATGGAGTCCTTGAGCTCAAGAACACACATAAACACAAAAAATAATACTTTAAAGAAATCCAATGTTAATTCCAAGCTGGGATGAGGAATGGATTTGTGTTGAGCTATCCTTCCTAAGCTCGTTCCAAAAAGGCTCCTTCAAACTGAATTCTGTCTCTAAGGGTAGAGAGTGGGTGAACACTCAACTCATCCTCCAACCTTCCCTAAATAGGAAAACCTCCAAAAAAAGCAAGGCTTAACCCAAAGGTGAGGTAAATCTTACCAATCCTAAACTAATCCACTTTCCTAACTCTCCAAGGGTGAAGTCAAATGAAACTTGGGTAGAAGAGAGAGTGAGGTTAACCAAAGTCATACTCCTCTTCAAAATTCTCTCAAGACTAAAAATGATACTTAAAGAGAGCAATAAATGAGTTTAGAGGCTCATTAATGACATAAAATTACCCCTAACCCTTAGGGTACCAAGTTGGGTGACTAAAACTGACCCCAGTTACTCCCTGGGAGCCGAAAAGACCTCCTAAAACTAACACTGAAGTTAACCAACGGATTTCTAAGTCAAGAAGACTTCTACAAACTTCTAACTCTGGGGTAATCTTGGGTACTACTCCTAGATAACCTTAGTTAACCCTTAACTAACCTTGGTTCCCTTTACTAGCCATGTCAACATTTAAATTACAACAATTGCCAAATTTGGCACATTAAAATAAAACAAATGACATGACTAAATCACATAAACATTTACTAATTTAATGACACACATGCAAACCAAGTTTATGAATTAAACACATAAAATACAAGGTCCATGTCTCTTTATATAGACAAGACCTTGGAAAGCATGAGTATTTACATAGGTTCCAGTACTGTGTCCCCGATTTAGATCCATTGTCAACTTTTCCTGCACACTCAATGCACATATCAGTAGATCCAAAATGACATGATATGAAACATAACGTGACATCAATAATATACATGCATATAAACCACATTTGCATTAGAACTGAAAAAACCTAGCATCGATTTCCTAAACCAAATTCATCATATTACATTCATACATTTAAATCCATATAAGACATCAACATAAGCTGAAACTGAATCAGAACATATAGCATCTCAAAAGTACCCTGATTACAAAATCAGGTGCTGAATATATAATATAAGATTCCATCGATCCTAGAATACGTATAAGTCTCTAATAGTAAAAGTATGTCAAAGCATAACTACTAAAAGCATGAGTATCAAAATAGTAAAAACTATGACAGTCGAATGTAGGTCTCACATCTCTATGTTGTTGATTCTTAGGATTTTCACGTAGGACAAGATCTCCCACTTCGAATTCTCTAGGGCAAACCTTTTTGTTGAAGGCTCTGGACATACGCTTTTTATAGACCCTCATATGGTCAAATTCTGCTTGACATTTTTTATCTAGAAGTTCTAACTCTTGAAGTCTCATGGCATGGTAGTCTTCATCTGCAACTAGACCATGGAGAGAGACTCGAAGTGAAAGAATCTCAACCTCCAAAGGTAACATTGCTTCAGCACCATATGCAAGGGCAAAAGGAGTAGCCCCAATAGGAGTATGAATACTTGTTCTATAGGCCCACAAAGCTGGATTTATCTATAAATGCCAATCACTACTATTCTTACACACTGTTCTATGCAAAATCTTAAGAATGGCCTTGTTTGATGCCTTTGCTTGACCATTTGCTTGTGGGAAGTAAATGGAGGACCAATGTTGTTTAATCTTGAATTTTTTGTAGAGTTATTTAAGGTCCTTATTTTTAAACTAGCCTCCATTATAAGTGATAATCTCAGAAGGCTCTTCATATCGACAGATGATATGGTTTAGAATGAATAGAGAAATTATCTTGCCCGAAGCAACAGAAAGTGGGACAGCTTCTACCCATTTAGTGAAATAATCAGTAGCACTAATGATAAACTTGTGTCCACCTGATGAGTTGGGATGAATCTGCCCAACAAGGTCAAAGGCCCAGTGCTGAAATGACCAATGAGAAATAGAAGGAATAAGCTCCCTACATGGAGAATGTATCAGGTTACCATGTTTTTGACACTTTTCACATGAATTTGCAAAAGCTACTACATCAAACTACATTGTGGGCCAATAGTACCCAACCCTAAGAAACCTTCGGGCCATGGCAAGACCATTGGAGTTTCCACCATAGATGCCCTTGTGAATTTCAACTAACGCTTGATCAGATTCTTCCTTTTCTAAGCATCTAAGAAGTGTTCCATTGAGATCCCTCCTATAGAAATCATTAGCGATAAGGGAATGGAGAGAGGCATTTTGGGTAAGATTTCGGTGTTCAGATCAGTTAAAGGTTTCAGGTATAATTCCATCATGAAGATACGAGTAAATAGCACCATAATGGGATGATTCATGACCAACAAGGGTACAAATAATATGGCTCTCTTGGGAGTCAAAGATAGGGTGATGTAGCTCTTCCACCAAGAATTCAAATCTTGATTCATGTTGTTCTTACTGAAGAAGTGAAGCAAGTGTAGCCATAGCATCAATTGCCTTGTTTTCTGCTCTAGGGATTTTCTAAAATGTGACAAATGTGAAGTATCTCTTTAAGGAATCAACCATTTTCTTGTAAGGTACCATTTTCTCATGTTTTATTTGATATTCATCATTAACTTGGTTAATTATTAGCTGTGAATCCCCATAGATGTGTAACTCTGTAATTCTCCATTCTATGGCTATCTTAAGTCCATTTGTTAAAGCTTCATACTCAACAATGTTGTTTGTACATGGGAACAATAATTTATAAGATTTTGGAATCGTGTACCCATGAGTAGAAACAAAAAAAACATCATCTCCTAAACCATTTTGCATAAAAGATCCATCAAAAAACATCTTCCAAGTTATTTCAGTCATATACATAAGATGTTCATCTAGGAAGTCAACTTGAATAGGTACATCATCTTGTAATGGGAAATTAGCCAATTGATCGGCTATAGCTTGTCCTTTGATTGCTTTTCTCTCAATGTACTCTACGTCAAACCCTGAAACTATCATCATCCATTTAGCGAGTCTACCTATGAGGGCAACCTTACTCAAAAAATGTTTGAGTGGATCTATTTTGGCTATGAGGTGTATAATGTGCACAAGCATGTAATGTCACAACTTTTGGGAAGCAAACACAACAACAAGTCAAGCTTTCTCAATACTAGTGTAGTTAACCTCATATGAAACAAGAGTACGGCTGATGTAGTATATTTCTCTTTCTTTCCCATTTTCATCAAGTTGAGCCAGTAATGCCCCCAAGGAAGATTTTGTCACTGAAATATATAAAATAGGTGGTTTCCCTGGGATAGGAGGCATTAAAATAGGAGGATTTGCCAAGTACTTCTTGATTTGATCTATGCTTTTTTGACAATCCTCATTCCAAACACATTTGACTCCTTTATGCAAGTTCTTATTGAAGGGTTGAGCTCTATCTACCACTTGTGAAATGAATCTCGTTATAGATTAAAGACGTCCCTGAAGACTCCTCATTTGACTAATATTTTTAGAAGGTGGCATGTCTATGATTGCTTGAGCTTTTTCAGGGTCCACCTCTATTCCTTTTGCTGAAATAATGAATCCAAGTAACTTTCTAGAGGTGACTCCAAATGCACACTTTTTAGGATTTAGCCTTAGTTGAAATTGTTCCATGCGATCTAGAATTACTTCCAAATCATCTAAGTGTGTATTTATTTCTTTAGATTTGGCCAAGGTATCATCCACATAATCTTCCATATTCTTATGCACCATGTCATGAAAAATAGTTGTCACGGCTCTTTGATAGGTAGCTCCTGCATTTTTTAATCCAAAAGGCATAATGTTCCAACAATAGGCTCCCCATGCACAAGTGAATGCAATCTTTTGTTGATCTTCATGAGCTATCTTAATTTGATTGTACCCAGAAAAACCATCCATCAAAGAATAAATCTCATAACCCGCAGTCATATCCACTATCATGTCTATATTAGGGAGTGGAAAGTCATCCTTTGGGCATGCTCTATTGAGATCTCTAAAATCTGTGCAAACTCAGATGGATTTGTCATGTTTGGAAACTGGTACAATGTTTGATATCCATTCAGCATAGGCAATAACTCTTATAAATTTTTCTCCAAGGAGTTTCTCTAATTTGGCTTTGAGTAAAAGAGCTATATGAGGATACATTTTTCTCAATTTTTGTTTAACTGGTTTGACATTTGGAGCTATAGATAAGTGATGAATAATAAGATTTATGTCCAACCCTGGCATATCTGAATAAGTCCATGCAAAATTGATCTTCTTTCTTTGTAAGAACTTAGTGTAAGTCTCTTTTTCTGTTGGTGACAAGGATTCAACCAAGTGTACTATTTGTGGAGTCTCATTTGTACCCAAATTAACTACTTGTGTTGGCTCAATAAGCACTAAAGATCAATCCTAAAAATATCTAGGAAGATGATTATGTACCTCATCCTTAGGCACCTCAGAGAGGTTTTTAACCTTGGATATGTCATTTCTTTTTACTTTTTTTGGTTCTGACACCACCACACAGTGGTTTTCACCATCAGAACACCTATTCTTTTTTATTTTCTTTTCTCTTTATCTTGTGACTAAGGTACTTGATGTCTGGCTCTGTCATACTGGTAGCCGGTTCACTGGTGGAAGAGACTATAGGTTCAATGGCATTTAGGTAACAATCTATCTCATAATCATTTTGGAATTTTAAAAGCTCAGGTTCTTGATAGTGTTGAGACCAATCAATAAGGTTGAGATGAACAAGAGGCAAGTCAACGACTGGTTCAAGGCTATAAATATGAATGATATTATCACTGGTGATTGAAGATGTAGAGTCTGTCAAGTATCACTTGAAGCTACCCAAATCAAGATTCATCCTAACAACCAAAGAATCGTCCACTAAGGAAACATGTGGGTTCAAAACCTCTAACCCTACATGTGACTCGTTGGCTACCTCAAGTGGAGAACTAAAAATGTGAACAACATCAACATCTCTATCAACTGTTGAAGGCTCTGAAAAAGAGTCCCATTCATATTCATTAGAACTAGTATCTGAATTGCGACTTCAATGCTTACACCATGAAGGCTTGGGACATCATGATGTTGAAGGTCCAATTTCATCAAAATTAGTACTTTCTCTTTCCATTAAATGAGCAAGATTCTTTCTTTGACGCTCTCTCAAAGGATCCTCTATATCTAATTCTTGTTCTACGGTTGCAACTGATGCATGGGTAACTGAAATATCTGAATCTCCCCAAAGGAGAGTAGTGGAAGGGACCCAATCTTCACACGTACCTTGTTGATTTTTCAAATTAGGTTCATATTCTAGTTCATCATCACTCTCCAACTTCTCAAAGAGAGGATTGGTACGATTTTTGCATTTTGCAAATCCTAGGCCAACTGGTTTCTTAGACTTGTGTCCAAATTGAGCATGAACAAGAGGTTCGGACCTAGCATCCAAATTATGATTAAGAGGGATATACCCAGGATAGCCCATATTCTTGAAAAAAGTATATCCCCTCCCATAAGCTTTAGGAGAAGGAGAGAAATTATCATTGTGCTTATACTTTTCTTCTCGATATATCCAGTCTCTAACAAATGTTTCCTCTTTCTCATTTTTAATAGGTACTGATGATTATATAAATTTGCCAAACAAGGTCATAGTTAAAGAGGAAGGCTTCATCTATTTTCAAGGTTTACCATAAGACCGATGTGAGACTGGTAATGATGTGAGGGAGTTGAGCTGATACCCCCCCATACATGGGTCTACTGATTTAAACTTGTCTTTGCATGCAGCTAAAGTAGCATCAAAATCTTCTACTTCTCTATTGAGGGGAACATGAGCTCCTACTGAAATTGAATTAACAAATAAAGTATTATCCCCAGGTATACAAATCTCTATTCCATTGTAGGGGAACTTAACACATTGATGATAGGTAGATGACACTACTTGCATGTCTTGAATCCATGGCCTACCAAGTAAATTATTATACATAAGGGGTCCAGCATAAACTATTTGAAACAAAATATCCTTTTGTATAGGGCCAATCCTAATAGGAAGGATGACCAACCCCTTGGAACTTATTTCTGCCTCATCATAGGCTTTGATATTAATCCTCTTTATGGTATCTATGACTTCTTCAGAATAACCCAATTCTTTCAAAAGACTAAAAGAACAAATATTAAGCCCAGCAACCCCATCTATCAACACGTGCCTAACATGGGTTCTATTGATCATGACCTCAATATGAAGGGCAAGATTGTGCAGATGACTCAAAGCTTTATCATCATCTTTGGAAAATGTAAGGTAATGAGAGGTAGCAATATGATTAACCATATTCTGGAATTGATCAATATCTAAGTTGATGGGGACATTTTCCATATGCAAAGCATCCTCAAGGATTTTTTTATGTCTTGGAGACAACTCTAAAAGCTCAAAGATCAAAATCTAAGCGGGTATTCTCTGTAACTGATCAACAAGATTGTAGTTCAATTTACGATGGACAACTAGCTTCAAGGTGATAGGTTGAGACGCCACTTGCTTAGGTTTACTAGATTGACTTGAATTGGGTCCTTTAATGACAACAGGACCTTGACTTCGGGTAACAGCATTAAGGGCTTGAGATGACTTTCTAGAGTTGGGACCCCTTAGAACCACAATAGGTTCTCTATCAAAAATAGGAGGAGAGTTTTCATTTAGATCATAACCATAAGTATCTCTTCCACTCATCATGTTAACATTTTCTTCCACAAATTCAAGCATGTTGATGGTATTCTTTGCATCTGTATAAGTATAGTTGAGCTCAGCTTTTCCATTCTTAACTTTAGAGGTTTCTCCCTTTTCATATTTGGGCAAAGGTTCCTTGAATGCTTTATGATCAGCATTGGTGTTCAATCCATCTACGATAATTTGGTTACTCTCAATGAGATTTTGAATGATATGTCTGAGTTTGTAGCAATGTTCAATATCATGTCCAATACTGTTATGAAATGTGCAATAGGATTTCTCCTTCCACCAAGGTGGTTTAACTATAGGTATATGAATTTTTTTTGCATCTTGAGGACGTATCAGATTGCTAGCAATGATTTTATTAATAATCTTCCCATATGTTTTAGCAAGTTTTGCAAATTGACGCTTTTCGCTTGTAGGCTTACCTTGGTAACTTGGCTTACTTTCTTGTTGATTGGATGTATTGAGCTTTGTAGCTTGAATAGTACTAGATAAGTGGAGCACAAGTTGATCTTTAGGTTGAGAGGAATACACAACTCCATCATTGACTACTTTTTTATTCTTATTCCAATATTGGTTCTTCTCTTTATCTTTGTTAGAATTGTTGTTGTTTTGACCATTGTTGTTATTTCCATGTTTAGTCACAATTCCTTGTTCTCTCAAAACATCCTCAATTTGGCATGCAGTCTCAACCATGGTGTCAAATGAATCAAAAAATACTTTCTTAACTTCATACCACAATTCAGGGACCAAATTGCTAACAAGAATATCAATCTTTTCATTATCAGGAATAGTTCTAGAATAACAAGAGCACTTTCATCTCCATCTTTGCAAGAAGGTAACAAAGGACTCTCCTTGATTCTTCTTTAAGGTACATAAATCCAACAAAGTGATAGAGCTTGAAATATTGTATGCAAAGTGTTGAACAAATCTTTGAACAAGCTCTTTGAAAGTCTTAACAGGAGGAGTTATCTTAGTAAACCATTATATTGCTTGCCCCCTAAGACTTCGTGGGAATAACCTCATGAGGTATGAATCATCTTGATGAAACTCAAAAATAGTGGTATAAAACTGTCACACATGATCATGTGGATCTCCACTTCCATCATATTTGT
>MU223174.1:15271-26031 GCA_018584345.1 Thuja plicata | reverse complement strand
ATGAAAGATTATGCCCCAAGGTTGAATTAGAAGAAGAAGAAGAAGAAGAAGAAGAAGAAGAAGTGGGGTGAAAGCAAATGGAAGATAGAAGTTTGGAAGAAGTGGAAAGAAATGGAGAGAAGAAAGATGATTTGCCCCAAAATCAGTCAACTGTTTAAGATAGAAAATTTTGATTGAGATCACGAAATAAGATAAGGAAATGAAGATCAGAATGTGATCACAGTTGATTAAAAGTATACAAGAAAGATGAATGAAACCCTTACAAACTCATAATGCACCTAAAAAATGCAAATTAACATGAAGTCTAACAATGCAAGCTACATGAAAATGCAAAGGTGTACTTGCAAAAGAGCAACTATAACATAGGACATTGTGTTCATCATTCATTAGAGAATGTTAAGGAACTTATTTTCATCATTGGGCCATTATTAACGGACATCAAAAAATTACACAATCATCACTAGTCACAAGCGCAACTATGAAGATATTAATGCGATTTATATTGGATTGGAATGTGGAAATATTCTAACATAAGCATCAAAGACATAAAGGTCAAGATGACTGTGATATTATCTTACCCAGTTTAATATAGCAAAACCATGCTCGCATCAAGGCATAGAGGCCAGGATGACCAGCAGAATGGTTGTACAAAAATAGTTAAGCATAAAGCAGGAAGAAAATAAAAACACGCCCTATGCCCCAAGTCCTCTAGCTATGCATCACGGAGAGACTTATTAGACAAGGACACTCAACAAAAATCAATAACAATCAGCACACAAAGAAAATATCATGACATAGCTCAAGCATTAAGTGTTGCATTTAAAAATTTAAGTGTGTTAACTGATACTGAGTTACAAGGATAAGGATCAAATGCTTGCAAGAAGGTAAGACCACATGACAAATGGGGTAAGACCAAAATGATAAGTGTTGAAAAACACTCAATGTCAAGGGGTGTATTGAAAAATACAGTTGGGGTGGTGTTGAAAAACACCATTTGTGAGGTGTCCTAAAGACTAACGCATCCAAGAGACCAAAGCTAAAATAGTTATACCCCCTAGACAAAGACAAAGACCAATTCTAGACCAAGGCAACAAGGACAAGGCATGATGGAGAAAGGCTAAGTGTCAAGGACACGAGCTAAGAAATAGGGGTGCAAAGGCCTCAAGTAGCGCCTGTTTCCAGGTTTTCACCACTTGGATTTTATTACAATTTTTTTATTTTTTTATTTTTTTCTTCTTTTTTTTTCAGGACTTTTTATAATTTTTTTGAATTTTTGCTACCAAGGCACCTGTTTCCAAGTTTTCACCAAGGCACTTTTTCCATTTTTTGAATTTTTAAATTTTTTGATTTTTTTAATATTTTTTGGAATATATAATTTTTTTAAGATACATCAAAGCGCATATTGCTAGGTTTTCACTAAGATGATCATTTTTTTAGGACATTTTCTGATTTTTAGAATTTTTGACAGTATATCATTTTTTTGGATTTTTCAGGATCAATAATTATGTACAAAAGGATGCCCCAAAATAGAATGGGCATCATGGACAAAAATTCTTCAGGTGCAAAATATTGATAGGGTAAGGGAGCTATTCTCCCTTTTCTTTAGACAGTAAATAAGCACCTATCCCAAAAGTTGCTGTAATAATGTAAGGGTCCAAGCCAATTAGGTTCAAATTTGCCCTTTTCATCTCTTGTCATGCCCAAAAGTTGAGCAAAAAATATAAAACAAATTTTTTAAAGCGTACTAAAAGGAAAGATAATACTACCCCAAAGGTATGGTAAATGCACACAAATCGGTGCAGAGGAGAGACAGTAACAAGATAAGTCATACAGGGTAGGATAGCTCCTAGAACTACCCTACTAGGATTACTAAAACTAGAAGCCTTGACCGACATGCAAATTGAGACAGTTGACTAAAAGTCAATTGAAGTTGACCAAAAGTCAACTATTCTCTGATACATGTGGGAAGTGGTTACTAGGGTCTACTAAGTTTTATGGAGGCTTAGGCATGCAAAGTGAGATGGTTGACCAGAAAGTTAACCCATGTTGACCAAAAATTCAACTATCTTCGAAGGACGTAAAATTGAAGCCCTGGGGTCTAGAGGCTGCGAGGAGCACCTGGTTTGAACATTGGAGTGATTGAACTGGGTTTGACCATGGTTGACCAAAAGCCAACCGTTCGCTAAAAGGGTCAACAAGAAAAGAAGACATCAAAAAAAAAAAATCGACACCCCAAGGGAATGGGTTCAAACCATACATCGATAAAAGATATCGAATAATTAATTTAAAAGCAATCAACTATTTTAATAAAATAAGTATCATCTAAAGCATTATATTAATCTACTGATTTGAAGATTTCCAACGTCTTGGGTCTTAAAGCTTATATTTTAATATCACTAATATTATGAAATATTTACTAATCTAAAACTAACCTCTGAACATCATATATTCCATTGTAAAGAAAATCTATTATTTGGCCAACTTTATTTTAATGAATCCATCATGTTTAATTAAGCCATTTAAAATGGAAAACTTAATTAAAACAAATTTATATAAAATAGATATAATCTATCAATAATCTAACCCCATATAAAGAAATCTAATCATAATCTTTTAAAGGAATACTAATAAAGTACTAATCTGATCGAATAACCATAACCTTGAGACAAAAACCCTATTAAAAGGAAACAAATGTATTCATAACCCTAAAAGAATATAATACCCCTATTTCTAAAAAAAATATTCTAAACCCTAATTTTAATGCATCCCACATTGCAGTGGTTGGGCCGAAGGGAGCCGAATTTGGTGGAGTGCTTTGTGGGAAGGAAGACTCAGCGGGGATGAGAGACAAGGTAGAGGGGTCTGTGGTGGCCGCAGGAGGTGGTGCCACCCGAGAGCGGTGGTGGCAGGAGTCCGGGAGAGACACAATAAGGGAAGTTAAGGGGTGGGCGGTGTGGTGGCCACGGTGGCGGCGACACCACTCACATCAGCGAAGGAAGGAGGAGGAGCAGACGGACGACGACGGCGGCCGGAGAGTTTCCAGCCCTTTGCGCCCCACTCTTACATAGAGGGGGCCGCGGGGTAGGGTCTTAGCCCTCCTCGCCGTGCCCACTAACAGAAAAGGAGGAGATCACGAGTTGGGAAGGGCTTCGACCCTCCCACCCAAAATCCTCCACATAATTATTATTATTATTTTTTTTTTAAAAACAAGTTAGAAAATGAACACAGAAAACGTTTTGCCTATTAAAAAAAAACATAGGAATAATTATTTAGTTGCTTTAAGGTGAGGCATAAAAACTAATATATATATATATATATATATTTTAAATAAAATGACTGGTGAAAATAGCCTGTATTATCTCAAACAGGGGCACATTAGAACATTATTTTTTTAAATTTTATAGCATCATTGGGATGCATATCTTATCCTCTACACATTGGTGGAATTAAATTTTAAATACAAGCATTTTATTTTTTTAACAATTTCCAGAATTCACTAAGTAAGAATACTATAAATTTTATTTTTGTTTTAATTGAAAATAATATAATCTCCAAAGATAACAAAATAACTTACTAATAGGAAGTTTCCCAATAAACATGAAAGGAATAAGTAATTCTTATTTAATAAAAGTAACTAATTCATTCATTTGTAATAAGGAATTTCAATAAAGTTTCCTAGATCAAATTGATACCAACAAAGGATTTTGAACTTAATTAATTTAAGAAATATGAAGGTATATGTTTACTATAACTAATAAAAAAAAATGCTTTTTAGGAAATAATTATACCTACCAATACCTAAAGTCATAATCTCCTTAAAAATTTATTAAATAAATATGACTACAATTTTTTTTTATTTCACAGAATCACCATATACATAATGGGATAAAGATTTACAAATCATTAAGATTACAAATGTCCATCGGAATTCAATACAACTATGCAATTCTGAAATACCCAAATTATAGGATACAAGCCATAATTTTGTAGTGGTATTCATCTTTCACATATAGGTAGGATACATCTTTAGTGTCTCATTAGGTACCTGATATAAGGTGAGGTTGACCATGGAGGCTCACCTCCCAACCTAGGCTTTTACAAGGCCACCCCCAAGCTTGGGGATCCAAACTGGAATGGGATACAAACAGACAACACAACAAGTAGACAAGCAAATAAAAAAGAAAACATACTCCAGAAAGCTTCCCAACACAAGGATGAACAAATGGATAAATCTCCAAGAGAACTTCTAGAATAGGGGTAGTGGTAGACCTCACTGAAGGAGAAATCCAAGAATAAATATAGAACACACAAGTCTCGCATGGACTTGAAAAGGACCATCTTCACAAGATGCAGTCCTGAATAACCTCATTATGCCTCCTAGGTACCCTCAGGCCCTTCTTGGCATCATGGGTATCATGTTACCCCAAGTTTTTTCCTCCACACATGGGAGAGTCTACACTAGTAGGAATCATTTCCATCTACCCCTCCAAGGTTACTCTACCCTCCCAACGGTGAGTGTGTCTTGAAGACCCATTCAAAAACAATCACAAAATAAAGACATTGAGAAACAAACATTAAATTTCAAATCTGAAAATAAAACTTTAAAATACATAGGACTCCATAAATGGAGTCCTCAAGCTCAAGAACACACATAAACACAAACAATAATACTTTAAATAAATCCAACCTTAATTCAAAGCTAGGATGAGGAATGGATTGGTGTTGAGCTATCCTTCCTAAGCTCCTTTCAAAAAGGCTCCTTCAAACTGAATTTTGTCTCTAAGGGTAGAGAGTGGGTGAACACTCAACTCATCCTCCAACCTTCCCTAAATAGGCAAACCTCCAAAAAGAGAAAAGCTTAACCCAAAGGTGAGGTAAATCTAATCAATCCTAAACTAATCCACTTGCCTAACTCTCCAAGGGTGATGTCAAATGAAACTTGGGTAGAAGAGAGAGTGAGGTTAACCAAAGTCACACTCTTCTTCAAAATTCGCTCAAGACTAAAAATGAAACTTAAAGAGAGAAATAAATGAGTTTAGAGGCTCATTAATGATAGAAAATGACCCCTAACCCATAGGGTACCAAGTTGGGTGACTAAAACTGACCCTGGTTACTCCTTGGGAGTCCAAAAGACCTCCTAAAACTAATCCTGAAGTTAACCTACGGATTTCTAAGTCAAGAAGACTTATAGAAACTTCTAACCCTAGGGTAAGCTTGGGTACTAATCCTAGATAACCTTATTTAACCCTTAACTAACCTTGGTTCCCTTTACTAACCATGTCAAAATTTAAATTACAACAATTGCCAAATTTGGCACATTAAAATAAAACAAATGACATGACTAAGTCACATAAGCATTTACTAATTTAATGACATACATGCAAACCAAATTTATGAAATAAACACATAAACAATGAGGTTCATGTCTCTTTATATAGACAAGACCTTGGAAAGCACGGGTATTTAAATAGGTTCCAGTACTAGGTCCCCGATTTAGATCCATGGTCAACTTTTCCTGCACACTCAATGCACACATCAGTAGATCCAAACTGACATGATATGAAACATAACACGACATCAATAGTATATATGCATATAAATAACATTTGCATTAGAACTGAAATAACCTAGCATAGGTTTTCTAAACCAAATTTATCATATTACATTCATACATTTAAATCCATATAAGACATCAACATAAGCTGAAACTGAATCAAAACATAAAGCATCTGAAAAGTACCTTGATTACAAAATTAGGTGCTAAATATATAACATAGGATTCCACCAATCCTAGAATACGTATAAGTCTCTAATATTCAAAGTATGTCAAAGCATAACTACTGAAAGCATGACTATCAAAATAGTAAAAACTATGAGAGTCGAATGTAAGTCTCACATCCACCTCCTCTAGGAATTAACTTCCTCCTGGAGTTCATCATAGAAATCCCACTGGACCCTAACCTGGTCTAGCTCTCTGCCTCGAAGACCCAATGTCTGCCGAGCCAATATATGAATTGGCTCCAAAGCCAGCTACCTGTCTGACTCCACCTGCAAGGCATCCCAAGCTATCACATGAGAGTCATCATAAATATATTTCCTCAGAACTGAAACATGAAACACATCATGGATGTGTGATAGGATAGGTGGCAACGCTAAATAGTAAGCAACTGGTCCTATCCTCTCAAGGATCTCAAAAGGTCCAACAAAATGGGGTGCTAGCTTAGAGCCCTTTCCAAAGCAGATTAGACTCTTATGTGGTCACACTCTCAAGAAGACTCTGTCTCCAACTAGATAGGCTCGATCAATCCTCTTCACATCTGCATACTTCTTCTAC
The DNA here is from genome assembly GCA_018584345.1 of Thuja plicata. NCBI lineage: Eukaryota > Viridiplantae > Streptophyta > Pinopsida > Cupressales > Cupressaceae > Thuja > Thuja plicata. Next base: position 19,697 of record MU223174.1, on the reverse strand, counting down.
CTATCTTGAGCTTCCTCAAGTCACTGCCTAATCAAAGTCACCTACTGCTTGATATCTCTGACTAGCTCAGGACCAATGGCAACTCTATCCTCAATCCTATCCCAACTGAGTGGGGTCCTGGATGGCCTACCATAAAGAGCCTAGTAGGGAGGCATACCCAAGGAAGTATGGTGCCTGTTGTTATAGGAAAACTCCTCTAGATGTAGGTATTCTTCCCACCGGTTCTAATGGTCCATGACATACATGTGAAGCATGTCCTCTAACACTTGATTGACCCTTTCAGTCTATCCATCTGTCTCAGGATAGTAAGTTGTACTGAAGTTGAGTCTAGTACCCATAGCTGCCTGAAGGTCTCTCCAAAAGGATGAAGTGAAGAGAGAATATCTATCTGAGATGATCTTATGAGGTACGCCATGCAGTCTGACTATATCTTGCAACAACATGTGTGCCACTGCTAGTGCAGTAAAGGTAGTATGCACGGGTAAAAAGTGAGCCACCTTAGTCAACTTGTCGACTGTCACCATGATGGCATCATGATGATGAGAAGAAATAGGAAGGCCTACTATGAAATCCATAGATATGGTGTCCCATTTCCACATTGGTACCTCATGAGGCTGAAGGAGGCCACCTGGATGACGGTGTTCCGCCTTCACCCTCTGGCACTCTAGGCATCTAGCTACCATCTCTACAATCTGCAACCTCATGCCTGGCCAATGATATAGTTGCCTCAAGTTGGCATGCATCTTCTTAACTCTAGGATGCACTGCATAAGGGGCCCTATGAGCCTCAAGCATCACAAACTCACGCAATCCTTTGGAAGAAGGTATATAGATACGTCCTCTATGATGCAATAGTCCATCAGACTCCAAGGCATACTTTGAAAACTTTCCCTCAAGGGGTCTCTGAGATCAAATCAACTCACAAACCTCTACGTATATCTCATCCTCTTGCAAGTGATGAAGGATGTGATCTCTCAAATCCGTGCTAGTAGATATAGAAGAAAGCTTGTGCTTTCTTCTACTCAAGGCATCTGCGACCATGTTCTCTTTCCCTTTGATGTAATGGACATCAAAATCATATTCACATAAGAACTCCATCCATCTCCTTTGCCTAGCATTTAGGTTTGGCTGAGTGAAGATGTATTGAAGACTCTGATGGTCTGAATGAAGTTTGAACTAATTTTCTAAGAGAAAATGTCACCATCTGCTTAAAGCGTGCACCACTGCTATGAGCTCAAGGTCATGGGTAGGGTAGTTGATCTTGTGAGTCTTTAGTTTCCTTAACTCGTAGGCTATAGCTCACCCACCTTGCATAAGGACTACCCCCAAACCATCCAAGGAAGCATCTATGCATACCATAAATTCTGCTGAAGGCTCTGGTACAGCTAGATGGGTGCATTGGTAAGTGCTCTCTTGAGCTCCCAAAAAGCCATTTCACACTTCTCAGTCCACTCAAACTTCTTTCCCTTTCGCTGAAGAGAAGTAATGGGGTGTGCTACCTGAGAGAAACCATTAACAAACTATCTATAGTAACCGGCTAAACCCATGAAACTCCTAACCTCGGTCACAGTGGTAGGTGCTGGCCAATCCATAATGGCATCAATCTTCGATGGGTCTACTGAGATCCCATTACCTGAAATAACATGGCCAAGGTACTTGACCTCCACTCTGAAGAAAGCACACTTCGACAAGCTACCATACAATTAATTTTCTGTAAGACACTGTAAAACTTGCCTCAAGTGTTCTCATGCTCTTTCTCATCCTTGGAATATATCAAGATGTCATCAAGAAACACAACTACAAACTTGTCAAGGAAGGTATGGAATACTCCATTCATAAGGCTCATGAACATAGCTAGAGCATTCGTAAGACTGAATGGAACCATTGTGAATTCATAGTGGCCATATCTAGTGCAGAATGTGGTCTCGTGGATATCACTATCCACAATCCTCAATTGATGGTAACCCAATTTGAGGTCTATCTTAGAGAAGACTTAGGCACCCTGCAACTGATCAAAAAAGTCATCAATCCTAGGAAGAAAATACCGATTCTTGATGGTAACTTTGTTCAACTGTTGGTAATCCATGCACAACCTAAGTAATCCATCTTTCTTCTTCATGAAGATAACAAGTGCTCCCCAAGGAAAAACACTAGGACGGATGTGTCCTTTCTCTAATAGTTCCTCAAGTTGTATCTTGAGCTCATTAAGCTCATTAGTGGTCATCCTATAAGGTGCTCTAGAAACTAGCTCAGCTCCTGGTATGAGATCAATGTGAAAGTCTACTTCCCTATGAGGAGGCATACCAGGTAGCTCTAATGGAAACACTTCTGCAAACTCTTGAAGAATGGGGAAGTCATCAAAAGAATTTTCCTTCTCTGTCTCTTCTTCCCTATCGCTGATGGTGATGACATACAACTGGCATCCCTTTCGCATGCATCGCTTAAGCTGCATGGTGGATATCACACGGAGGGATACAGGCCTATGAACCGCAGTAATAATTGTATCCATACCATCATCATCCATACATTTAATCCTCTTCTTACAAAAATCTAGATTGGCTCTGTGGGAACTTAGCCAATCCATGCCAAGAACTAGGCCGTAAGATCCAAGGGGAGTAATTCTAAGATCAACTATGGTTGTCATCCCAAAAATTTGGATTGGACAATCCTTAACCATCTAGGTCACAGAAACTCTAGCTCTTGAAGCTAACTCTACTTCCCATATAACCTCTTATCTAGTTGCCACTAGCCCGCAATGCTCCACAACCGATGGATAAATAAAGGAGTCAGTGGCTCCTATATCAAAAAGAATAGTAACATCACTACCTCTAATCTTACCTGAGGCCTCAATAACAGTAGCTTGGTGTTGTGCCTAGCAGTTGTCCATCGCTGCAAAAACCATATGGGACTTCCCCCTGTCCCTTACTATCGGTTCTAAAACCGTTGCACACTGACTACCACCCTGTGGCCACTCTCTAGCTAAGTGCTCCATGGCACCACAAGTATAACATGGCCCTCATGATTGAACTTGAACAACAGGAGGCCTAGAATACTGAGATCCTACAGCCCTAGATGAACTGCTATAACAACTCCTAAATGACTGCTGAGTCCGTGTAGGAGGGGTATATGGTGCCTGAGGTCTTTGGTCCTTCTTAGGACCCTATGACTGCCACTGCTTGGAATTAGACCCCTACTGCACCTAAGGTGACCTCTAATGATGGTTCTGTTGTGACTATTGTGGTTGTTGCTACTCCTATGGTGGGGCCCTAAATGTCCCTGTAGAGTTTCTCTGATTCCCCTTCCACGTGTTTTTCTGATATTTGAAGGCCTGAGATGAGGTTTTGTGGTTCTGCAAGCTATCCCTATAATCCTGTGGCCCCAGACTATCTCTTTGGCTACCAAGGCCCTTTCCACCATGAACCTTAAGTTCCCTAAAGGTACCATGCCTACCCTATCTAAAATCATGGGATTTAATTTCTTGATGAACTGGTTCACTTGCAGCTTCTCATCTCCCATGTATTCAACATAAGGTAGGAGGTCGAGAAACTTGCCCTCATATTGGGCTACTGTAAGACCCCGTTGCCGGAGGTCATGGAACTCATCTATACGGTGCTGTCTGAACTATTTTGAAATACACCACTCTCTAAAGAGCTCAAGGAAAGCTTCCCAAGTGAGGGTATTAATGTCAATGAGTCCCTTGGTCTCCTCATGCCTCCACCAAGTGGATGCCCCGTCTCTAAGCAAAAGAATTATGAACCGTGCCTTAAGGTTGCTACCATAATTCCGCAACCCAAAGCACCTCTCTAGGCTTAAAAGCCAAGCCTCAGCTCCTGCCCCATCTGCTTCTCCTATGAAGGGAGGCGGTTTAAGCCTCATCAACTCTATGATCTAATTCCTGATATCGGGGGGTGCCCTATCGAGTCTCTGTGCACCACCCCTAGGAATACCACCTGGTACTGCAATGGACTCCTCTTCCTGATCTGTCTAATTCCCTCCTACTCTAAGAGGTGGGTGTAGACGTCCAAAATCGTCCTTATATTAATTTAATTAATATTCCCATAACATTATAGTTAATTTTAATTAATTATATTTGTTATATTCTTCTATCTATTTAATTAAATTTATTTAATTAAATATGATTCATTTTCCTTAATTATTTAAATTTAATTTAAATACTATCCCTTTTAATGTATTGAATCCTATTTAATACATTATCCCTCATTAATCCCCTTTAAATAAATTTTTAATTTATTTATTCCTTCACATGACTTAAATTATACTAAACCACAATTAATCCAAATTAATTTAGATTAAGCTAATTTGAACCTAGATCCTACCCTACCTCACATCACTCTCACCAAATAAGCCTATTTATTAATTAACTAAGGTTAATTAAGCTAATTTCTTAATTCCTACAACAATTAGTC
>MU223173.1:2352960-2364513 GCA_018584345.1 Thuja plicata | reverse complement strand
TAGCTAGTTTGCATTTTCATGTAGATTTGCATTGCATTGCATATTTTGATTCATTGGAGATATTGGCATTCTTGCCCTTGTCTTCATTGTGAATCTCTCGTTGTGTGGTTTATTGGCAAGGTCATGATTTTATAGCTCTAGCTGAGAGCAATTTTACAAATCTTGCAACTCCATGCATAGAGAGCTATGAGTCGATTTGTGAGGGCTCATTCTTGAGTTTCCTTGCATGTAAGGATTCATAGAAGTGCACCTTTTTGTGTGTACAATTAGAAGCTTTCATCATTGCATTTATGTCTCTGTAGGTAGTTGTCGAGCATAAGAACTCATAGGATTTGTGAGCCTTATTGCTTAGTTTTAGATTAAGAATGCTTTTTCCTGCCTGAACTAAGTTCTAGCTAGACTTAGTTCGGTTTGCCTCTTCTACTCTCGGGTTAAGAGCATACCTGAATTAGATTTAGGAATCAAACATAATTCTTTGAAAATCATTCACATAGGGAGCTGTACCTACCAATTCAGAGAGAAGCCAGTAATCAGAAGATGGCTTTTCAACTGTTGTAAGCGGATTTTGTTCATCATTCGGGCATCAAGAGTCACATTGTCATAAGGTACAAGAAAGGACAAATCTGTTTACCAACATACCTAAAGTTGGTGATGGTGATACTTTGAAATATTTTCTTTGATATCAACTAACGAGATTATCTAAAGTTGGTGATGGTAATAGTCAAAGAATTATTGGGTGATAGAATTATTTGATCAAAACACATTAACATTAACAGTTATAGGGACAGTTAATTCAAAATAATATTTCATTAATCTTTGAATAGTTATAGTTGTTATATAATCTTATATAATTTCATAACTCAAAAAAAAAATTTGGTCTAATTGGTCTAACTATAAGAGTAATTCATTTGATTTTACAATAAGAGTTGAGGATACCACATATATATATTTTTTAGTTTGATTGTGTGATGTTTTTATCTTATTTTGTATTTGGTTGTGTAATAATTTTTAATATCAAAGTTTTAAATTATATTTTATGATCTTTTATTAAACAAATGCCACGTAGTGGCCTGCACTTGCCGTAAATAGTTATAATTATATATGTAAATTTAATTTTAATTTTATTATAAATATTATATATTTTTTAATTAATAGTTATTTAATAAAAGTAAAATTAATATAAATTAAAAATTAAACAAGAAACTTTGTATAAAATTTGAAAAACAGTATTTAATAAATTATGTTTATATATATATTATAATTTCATTTGTATAGTGGTAATTGTAAAAAGTTAAAATATAGTTATAAATTCAGAGAAGAGAATAGAAATATGATGATTTATTATCAAGAAACATAAAAATAAAATATGATAGAAAATGGTAGTATTAAAAATATTGTATAATTAAATCTAAAAATCTTTGTACATAAACCATTTCATTTCAAAACCAGCAGTTTCAGACAACCAGGGCTGAAAAGAACATGCAATTTATTTAATTTCATAAACAATTTTAATTTGGTAGTCAAGATCATAAATAAATCATTTCATTTTTACAATATATAAATTTTTTATTTTATTGTAATAGTTTTTAATATAATGTTTTAGACAATATTTAAATATGATTCATTATCAAAATCAGATAAGATGAAATTAGAAAAGATAATAGACCTACAGAATGATATAAAAATTTGATAAGATGATAAAACATATGAAAGAAACATTAGTTTCATAAATATACAACTATACCAAAAAAATGTATGAACATGTAGTCACTTCATTTCAAAAGGACAACCATAAATAACATTACTTTACTGTCCATAGAATAGCAATATCCTCACAGTTTTAGGCTTCAAATTCGGAATGGGAATTTTAATGGAAGATTATGTGGACCTTGCAGTAATGAGAGAACACTTTTTAATTTGCAGTTTGGTGAAAAAAATTGTCGGCGGTGGAATGCTTGTGTGGCTTCACTACTTAAAGGTTAAATGATGTAATTCCAAGTGAAATAACAAAACTGGAGATTAATTACGACTGTAATCATGCCTTCAATGTCTTGTTTTAAAATTCGAGAAACCCCCTTTTACTGGGTGGAGATTCATTGGATTAGCTTTCATGGTTTCTGCAGATTGTGGGCAGATAATGTGCTCCTTGTAAGGCTTCTTAAGGTTGGATGTTAGAAGTTATGAGGGAAATAAAAATTGTGATTGCATATGATTGTAATTGAGGACAATTGTACATCAAATGTCTTTCCGATTTAGACATCTTAGATAGAGATCTTCAAAGTCTCGGTTTCTTCAATTAAAGCACTTGATATGAAATTGATATGAAATTGGATGAATAGAAACGAGGACTTTGTATGTGGTCCAAAGTAACTTATATGGGGATAGAGCATTTTTTCTTAGCACTTAAATATCTTTTATTGAGATAAAAATAAATTACAATATCAATGACATGCAGTTTTAAAGCCAAAACAAAAGCATTTTATAGCTCAAGAAACAGTGGAATATTAAAGTTAAGGTACGAGGGAATTCTACAAAGCTTTAAATTGTATAGTTGAGGGTTAGGTCACATCATTTTGGATGTGAATATTAAGAGATGGATTATATTATAATCTAATGAAGATTGGGAAGAAAGAACATCTAACTATTATAGTAAAGAGGTCGTGGAGACAAATAACACTTTATCATGGAGTTTGCAAGCTAAGAAGATAGTTGTACCTAGTACAAATACAACTTGACATTTGGAAGCTTTCACGAGCTATTTGAGGAAGCAAAGTTCAACGAGATGACAAACATCTCGGTTATGAAGATCAATAGCATGAGATCTAATATTGAAAAATGTTTAAATGTTACTTCACAAGCTATTTGGGGAAGTAAAGATCAACAAGATGGCAAACTTCTTGGTCAAGATCAATAGCATGAGATTAAAAATATAACTTAAGGAAGTGGTTCTTCACTCCTTTGACTATTTGATCTCGCAGACATCATTAAAACCATTCATTCATTTATTGTCAAGTACTCAAATCAACATGCAAGACCATAACCTTCATATGCAACCAACACATAATACCAAAACAACTATCTCAAAGTAACAAACATGTGTAGGCATTGTAGGCAGCTTTGAGAACCCACCCACGTAGGTCATTTTCTATTGCTTTGTTGGACCAATAGACACTAGTGGAAGAATACTCATTATTGCCCAAGTTTCAATTATCGTTTATTTGATTTCACTAATTAAGAGCCCACTAAACAATCATCTAGTGGGCCAATAGTCATCCATTTGCTAGAAAAAAAAGTTAGTAATAAGATTGATTGTGCAACTTTATTGGTATCAATAGCACATAATTAGTGGGGTATTTGTGCAAAAGTATTGGATCAATTGTATTAGTATTAGATGAATTGGGCAATAGAGAATATTTTCAGACGACATTTTAAAATGACATTTTAAAATGACGATATTTTGACCCTTTAGTATATAACAAATTGCACAACATTTATCTTTGCTACCAAAAAATCTAGAACAATGGCCATAAACAATTAAACCATATACCGACCCCTTTGTTACATCAGAACCCTCCCTACACACCAAACCAAAGCCTTATGACAAAGGCATAACCCTCGTGCAACAAATTACCAGACAAGTAAAGTAGATGAGCTTCCACTGTATATTGAAAAAGTAATTTCGTGGTCCAATGCTCACACAATCCATGAAGATCAGTACACGTCTGACTATTGTCTCAATGTTTTACAACTATCAAACTGCTGAAATCGTAGTGAAGCAAATGTACGTTCAAATCCTTTCCCACGCAAAGAACGCTTTCGGCTAAAAGTATGGCTGCCAGATCTACAGCTGCTTTCATTAGCTTGTAAGGAAACTGAAAAGTTCTCTGCACTTTTTTGTATTGTATTAATAACAACAAACGAGACCTCCTAAAGTTGGTGATAGTGAAAGAATTATTTGATCAAAACATATTAAAAAATTTTGGGGACTGTTAATTCATTTAATTGATCGGTGAAGAAATCCGTATACAACTGGATGTGAAAGCGAAGAACAAACAAGAATATAAATACATGCTCTGGATCTCCCACCGTCAAAGTAGGTCAATACGTATATGACCAAAAATCAGTATATGGTCTTTCAACATTTAACAAGAATGATCAACTTTTTATTTGGTACTGTAAATGTACCTTCACAAGTCCTTTCTCCTCCAAAGAACACTTTCGGCCCCATAAATATATGGATCGTTATTTAGCTTTTATTAGTATGTTAAGTCAATTACAAGCGATTTTTATTATAAATGATTATAAAAAAATTTGATCTATTGGTGAAGATGATAGTATGAGATATAGAAGCTCGTCTATAAAGATTCAAATTTCTAAAGGGTATTTGGGTCAGGTTCAACCATTGGGTGAATTTGTAGATAGGATCCTCCTCCATGTGCTTTCCTGAAGGAGGCTTGTAGTTTAGATATATGCTTACTCATATCTTTGAAATCCGCTATATAAAGGTAGGGATTCTAAAATCTATGTATGCTAACACATATTTCCATTAAAGAAAACTTCTAAGAGTAGACCAAAAACTAGAAACCCACAAACAAACAATTACTGAAAAATGGACAAACTCAGTTTTCAATTTCATGACAGTTACATAACATTTTATTGAAGTTTTGATTAAAGATATTCTTTATTTTTTTATGATAGATCATGAATATGATTTGAAATGTGTTAATGTCTACTCTCTTCATTTTCTTCATAATAGATTGTTGAATTGAATCTTAAATATCAATTTAAAAACATACACAATATATCAAAAAAACACTTATACACATATAATTCGAGTCTCCTAATTGTGTGGATATTCATTGGGTTAGCTTTCATGGTTCCTGGAAGATTGTGGGTAGATTATGTGGCCCTTTTGCAATGAAGAGATATTGTTAGAGACAACAAAAGAGTGTCGGTGGTCGAATCCTTGTAAGGCTTCTTAAGGTTCAATGTTGAAATTATGAGGGAAATACCTACTATGATTACATATGATTGTATTTGAGGACAAATATACATCAAATGTCTATCCGATTTAGACATCTTCAAAGTCTTGAATTAAAGAACTTGATATGAAAGGCTCATCAAAATTGGGTGGATAGAAACAAGGACTTTGTATGTGGGTCAAAGTAATTTACCTGTTTGGGGATAGAGTATTTGCTCCTAGCACTTACATATCATTTATTAAGATAATTGCAGTGAATAATGGCTATAAGACATTAAAGCTAAGTCTTATAAAGCATTTAACAAACACTAGAATATTTAAGATGAGGTATGAGGGAACTCCAAAAACTAAAATATTTAAGATAAGGTATGAGGGAACTCCAAAAATTTTAAAGATGGATTACATTAGGCCCCATTTGGTTGTGGGATTTGCGGCAGAATTGGCATTTTTTATTTCAAAATTTGTTCAATCCATAGTTTGGTAGTGCAAAGCGGAATTGGAAGAGGGAGATGTATATCCTTATTTTGGCCCAAAATGAATATATACATCTTCCACTTGAAAAGGTGGAATTGGAATTACATCTTCCAATTCCACTTTTTCATTAACCAAATTGCATAATGATTTTGGGTCCATAAATTACCCATTGATAATCTCTCTCGTCTACATAACGCATCATTTGTTGGTTTATTAAGGTAGCATGCAAAGGAGTCTCATATGTAATGTGCAGATGCAAGTCCCTTATTTGTTTGCAATGTATTGTTGAGATAAAATTTGCAAGGAGGAGTTTTGTGAAGATTTGTGGTATGTTTAGGTAAATATTTCTTCTTCTATGTATTTAAAAGGAGCTCTGTTATGTGTGAGACTAGTTTTGTGAGTTGTTCATTGGGTATGTGCACCAAGTTGTGAGTCAAAAAAGTGGACACATCTTTAAAAAAATTCAAATTTCATATAAACCGGTCGAGTTATTGAAATTTTGAAATTGTTCTAGGCTTGGTAACCAAGCCTAGAAAATATTATTAAAAAACTCAATATGTCTCAGAGCCCAATTAGGTTATTAGAAACATAATATATTTTTGAAATCTCGCGGCTTAGGCGCTTAGGCCATTTCTAATGCCTAAACCGCGGAGCAACAGAGTGAAGGAGGGCAAAAAAGCAGTAAAACCCGATCAGGCTTTGAAGAAAACAACATTTCTTCTATAATTTTGACATTTTCAAGCAATGGCGCCTCGTAACAAAAGTATGTTTTACTGTTGTTGTTTGTTTTTTTGTGCTTTTTTCATTTGTAATCAAATTAGGTTTTGATATTGATTTTTTATTTTCTTTTATTAATTTTATATTAGATTCATCAAACAACCCATGAAGACAAAAAAAAATGAAAGACCACCCCTCGTAGAAGCACACCTATTGCAAAACTCTCAAAACCCTCCTCAACAACAATCAGTGCCTATAAACCCTCCTAAAAATCCTCCTCAACCACCATCACCACTCGTAAACCCTCCTCAAAATTCTCCTCCTCCACAACCATCGTCACCCATAGACCCTCCACATGTGCCATTAGGTCATGTAAATGCAACACAAGAGGACCTTGTGCAACACCTTAACCAAAATAGTGCACAAATTAATATATTAGTCAATAGGTTGAAGGCTTCCGATCGTCAGCAATACTCTACCCTCGCCACTACATTAGAGAAAATGTCCAATAGTGCAAATGAGGTGTCTAAAGAGGTGAAAAAATGGAGTTCATGGAGAGATAGATGTCGTACATATTATGTTGATGGTTTATCATATGAGGATGTGAAAAGAAATGCCATAAAAAAATGTGACATAAGTGCCCTATTTACCGATCCTAATACTAGCACCTCCCTAGAAGATAATACAAAATGGTTTCCTATACATTGGTGTGCTCATAGGGGGATGAAATCATATTTTTGGGATAGGTGGTTCATGGTATTTGACCCACCACTTTGTAATGATAATTAGGTGTCTTTATATTTTTTGAGGAAGCTATACTGTGAGTTTATCCTCGGCGAGAAGTCGAATTACTTTGACTTTTGTGAGTTGCAGGGTAGAGGGAGAGGCTTTGCGCAGGATAGACCTGGGGCACGTAGGATTACCCAACCACAAGAGAGGAGGCGTGCTGTGAGAAAACCCCTCATTCATGTTGTGGTCCCAGTGGTGGTGAAGGAGTTTATGGATATACAAACTCTTCATTCAACTGCATCATTGATTAATGTCATTATCTACCATGCAGACACTCAGTTAGTTGGAGGAGAGGATGGATCAGTGTCTATGCCACCTCCATCTTCATCTGATGTACCATTAGGATCATCCAATCTTGTGCCAGCTCCATCATCATCAGATGCACCATTAGGATCATCTCATCCCGTGCCAGCTCCATTATCATCAGATATAGTTGTAGGGTCATCCCAGCCCATTGAGCATATCTGCATCAGGTGTAATGGTATATGTGATGGGGTAGATAGTCAGGTGAGTGCGGATGGTTTGACATCCCATTCATGTGTACATTGCGGGAGAAGATGGTATGCATCCACTACTGAGGATATGGCCCTCAAAGATGATCTAATGACAATGGTGTATGGTAGAGAGCCGACACAGGTTTGTTTAAAATTGTGTTTTGACATGTTATTTTAATTAATTACCTAAATCTGTTAAAAGTAAATAAATTTCCATCTATAGAAGAATATAAATTGATACATGAATAATATGCATTGCAGGGTGCAGATGGTGGTACGAGCACACCAAGGAGTGCTCATTCTAGTAGACGTCGAAGGGTATCTCGAACACCTGAGGTAATGTTTTATAAATATTCATAAAATAGAATAATACATTATTTTCAAAATATCATATCTTAATAATTTGTATGGTGGTAACTTAGTGTGGTTAGATAATTATACAATGTATTATTCTATTCATAAAATAGAATAATACGTTTTTTTCAAAATCCATTAAAGATGATGGTCTTTAATGCTTGGCAAACACAAGAAAGTCCAGACTGTTCCTCGTGCCAGAAAACCAAACAGTTGCAGAGAATTTGTTCTTTTATTGATTCAAAACTTCATTACATTCGTTCTCCATCCAGAATGATCTGCTTCATCCTGTATCCATGCTAGACTATATATTGCTTCCCTGACAATAACTCCTCAAAACTAATCAAACACAGACCCAAGACAGTTACAACTGAATGTTGCAACTTTTATTGCAATTTTGCAAACACAAAATGTTATTAATGTTGACAACAAGTTGTCAACTTTGACAACTAACACTTTCTAGACCCAACATTCCTTAGAACCCGATCGGGTTCTGAAAAAATGAGAGAGAGAGAGAGAGAAAGAGAGAGAGAGAGAGAGAGAGAGAGAGAGAGAGAGAGAGAGAGAGAGAGAGAGAGAGAGAGAGAGCATAGTGATTTTCCTACATGTTGCATGTATGGGAAATAATGAGTACCTATTTTATACTTGATTCAAATGGATGGCAGAAAAAATGTTGATGACTAAAGATGATTGTAGGTTAATCATGTGTTAGATCATCTCAAGATCTTTCCTATGCTTTTTGAACAGAGTCAATCGGACTTCGTATGTGGAAGTTATGGCTTCTAGAGAAAAGCCTATTTTACTTTCTTCATAATCAGATTCGGTTATGGAGAATAAAATGCATAATTTTTACTTCTTCAAAACCCGACCGGGTTTTGAAGAAGTGAAAATTATGCATTTTCTTCTTCAGAACCTGGTCGGGTTATGTAGAAGTTGAAAAAGTAATTTTTTCATTTTAGAACCCAATCGGGTTATTTGAAATTTAGAAACCTAGTCGGGTTATGGTTTGGGAAGAGGCTTGGAAAATGACCCAAAGGCTTGGAGGCTCATTTTTCCTCCATTTTTGTTCATTTAGACATTTTTTCATCTTATAAGATCAATTCTCGACTTTATCTTCATCAGGTTTGCAATTTTTCAAGAGGGTATCTCTATAATTTTCACCATAATCTGATACGTCTTCTTAGATTTCTAACTATATAGATTTTTCTATTTTTGGACAACATTAGCATAGTAAACTTTAATTTTCTTTACCAGTGCCTTGACAGTCCTCACAGACATATGTCTACCATTTTTTTAATAACTTTTGATATACTTAACCAAATTAAAAATAAATTACATATTATTGTTCTACACTTGATTCTATACACTTTAAAAAAAATTATTTTCGATAATTTTGATGCAAGTTATGCCCAGTGCACGAACAGGTACCAAATTTTCAGGATGCGATCACTTCAAAAAATCACAGAAAAACAAATACTCATAAAAAAATTACAAAAAAATACACAACTTCTAGATCTCACTCATACCTATCATCCTACCAAAGGGATTTGAAAAATACTAGATATAACTGTATCGTTTGTACAATGCACGAAAATAACTATGTTATGTTTTTTCTGAAAAAATCAGGAACAAGTTTTCATGCGTGCGGGGTTCGACCTCTTAATCTTATCATTTTTTTTTTAAATAGTATTTTAGAAGTTATATTTAGAGTACTACAATTTTTTTTTACACATCTTCTTATATTGAGTGCATGACCCTCAAACGTCTGTTCCAAGTTTAGGTTTACCCAATTTTTAAAAAAATGTGTCCACTTATACCCCCCTTTTTGGTTCACAACTTGGTGCACATACCCCACTCTAATTGTTTGTTTGTAACTTCTTTTGTGCAAATAGAAAATTTATTGGTTGGGTTTCATACTCTCCATTTGTGCAGAGAAAGAAACAGACACTTTCTACTAATCATTCCATTCTTCTGCCTTTCTAAATAGTCACGTGTGTTTGTTGAGTAAATTATTATTTGGGGAAACATTTGAAGTCAGTTTTTTTTGTTAGAGTGCTACTTTCAATTGCATCATAGAAAAGGTTGGCTTTCTTTTATCTCTGTTTCTTATCCTTTCTTTACGATACCATTCCATTTTAATTTTCTTTCATTCCTAGAATCAATAAAGGGGGTTTTTATTCTTCGCACTATAGTGAGGGCCTTTAGGTCATACCTTCTCATGTAAAAGTGGTTGTATGTGCCTCTTTCTTTACATCTAGAGATTGTATTTTCGATTTGGCCGATACCCCTTAGCTGAGTGTGCTCTCATAATTCTGGATTAATGGCCGGCTTACTTTTCTACCGTTTGTTCTTTTGTTTATTTCATTTCAATTGGTTGTGTTTGCCTTTAGTTTTGCTTATACATAATGTATTTTCGATTTGGCGACTACTCCTTGGTTGAGTGTGAGAATGGTAGTAGAAAAAAGTATAGAAAAGGAGAAATTTTAGGGATCAAAGTGAAGCTACAAACATTTAGTTGTAGATTGGTATGTGATGTTTGTATGTATCAATAGATTTAATAACTCAAGCCTCTTTTTTATTTCTTTCTGGTATTTCAATCAATTATACAATCACTATTGCTTTTGAAATAGAGAACTTAAATGACTCACCTTTGGTTGGCTACCGTTTAGAGAACTTTGGAATTCATTTTTCTTGTTTCATTAAAACCTTCTTGAAGATGCCTAGTAGTTGAAAGTTAGTCAATCATTTTATTTGGTTCTTTTAAACTCTACTTCTTAAATCCTTAGTTCGAATGTAATCAAAATCAATTGTCCTAGAAACCATTTTTATTTTCCTTATCAAACTAGTATAATGGTGCATGTGTGTGTTGCTTGATTGAGGAACACACATAGTTTTGTTACCTTTTCTCTCTCTATTTTGGTTGCACTACTATGCCATAGACAACTGCATTTTTACAATCTCTTCCAGGCTACATTTCTTGTTTACCTGTATACCTCCATCAATTTTTCTGCATCTTTGGTTTTATATAAGGTTGTTTTGTATCTAATTTGTCTTTTTCTAGGAACTTGTTGACACATCATACGTAAATTTAATCTTAAATCTCTTGCTACCTTGCTTATGGTATTCTTCCTTCTGTTAAAAAAAACAAAACTAATTTTGAAATGAAATATTTACATGAAATAAATGTAGGGAATTTTAAAGTGTAAAAATATAATTTGTTAAGGGGATGCAGTAGTGCTAAATAGAATTTTATGTCTCCTTGTTGGTGCAATTTTTTCCAGAGGTTGCTTTTGTTTATTAGCAATACCGTGTCTCCAGTTTTTTTGTGCATTAGAAAAAATGAATGTAGATGTTATGATGTCCACTCTTTACTTTTACTCTCACACTTTGGATTTCTCATTCAGATATAGAATGGTACATTTTCTTTCCTTATATTGCAGACATATTTACTGATTCAAATAAAATATGTTATCAACTTCCAATATTTTGCCACAACTTTTAAATGTAATTTGTTGTGCCTCAGTTGTGGAAAATTTACCTTTGCTGGAAAATGTATGTTTTCTAATTCATATAACCAGTATATATTCGTGTAACAAATTGATTTGCCTATATGGCATTTTAGGACATATTTTTGTATATTATATATGTGAAAATGCTTATGTCCATTTGCTTTCGGGAAGTTTGTATGACCATATTGGATATTCCATATATCACATTATATATATATATATATATATATATATA
>MU223173.1:2254181-2269164 GCA_018584345.1 Thuja plicata | reverse complement strand
TTTGACAGACCTGGAGTCTACCAGCAAGCGACAAAGCTCTGTTGTACCAGCTATTAAGTTTTTTAGTGATTTTAGACTTAACCCAGAGCCACATATCCTTAAGAGAAGGATCAACAGCAAAGGGGATTCCCAGGTATCGGACTATATTGTTGGGGCCACCCCACTGAAATCCATGTTTCAAAAACCATCCCGGAGGCTGCTCGACCCAGCCAAGACAGATACATTTGGCCTGTGACAGCTTAGCACCCGAAATTGAACAGAAAAGATCAAGTTTTTTAGTAAGATAGCTAAAGTTTATATCTTCCATTTTAACAAATAAACTAGTATCATCAGCGAATTGGCAAATGTTCAGCTCTTCATTGTTGGGTAAGGTGATGCCTTTGACAGTCGGGGAGAAAGTATTATCAGTAAGGATGAAAGATAAAGCTTCAGAGGCAATCACAAACAGAGCAGGGGCAAGTGGACAGCCCTGTCTAATGGACCGGGTCAGGGAAAAAGGGTCAGAGAGAGATCCATTAATATCAACTTGGGCCATAGCATCTTTAAGAAAGATCTTGATATAATTGCAGAAGAGGACAGGGAAGCCAAAAGCCTTGATCATTAGATCAATAAAGCTCCATTCAATTCTATCATATGCTTTCTCAAAATCTAAGAGAAAGATCATTGCATTCTGATTGGAGGACTTCGCCCAGTTCATAGCTTCCCAGCTGGTTATGAGATTTTCCAGGATGTATCTACCTTTAATAAATCCGGTCTGGGTAGAGCTAACAAACTTAGGCAGGATGCTTTCCAATCTGCGAGCCAAAATTTTGGCAAGTATTTTATATGAGACATTCAAAAGAGTGATTGGTCTCCAGTTTTTTATAATAGTTTTATCACCCTCTTTAGGAATTAACTTAATGATACCTCTATTGATCATATTACCCAGAGAACCTTTATCATAGGCCTCATTATAAAGGTCAAGGAGATCCGAGCTTATCCAGTTAACATTGGCTTGATAAAACTCCGTCGGGATCCCATCAGGACCAGGGGTTTTATCTTTTTTAAGAGAGGTGATAGCATTAACAATCTCCTGTTTAGTTAAATTCTTCCCCAGAGTGTCAGAATCAGTTTGGGATATCTTTTTAGGGATAATGGATCTAATCTTGTTCCTGAGTGCAGAGGAATCTCTGTTATCCTCAGAGGTAAACAGATTACAGTAGTAGTTGGAAAAGGCTTTCTTGATCTCATTAGGGTCAGATATCTCCCTATTATCAACAAAAATGCTAGAGATATTTTCGTTGGTATGTTTTTGTTTTAGATAGTTAAAGAAAAATTTTGAACCTTTGTCTCCATGTTGTAACCAGTGTGCCCTGCACCTAATCTTGGCACCATTAACGAGTTTTTGTTGATGCAAGCGAAGGTTGTCTCTAGCATCAGACACAATAGGGACCAAACTGTGATTGGACGGTTTGTTCTGCATAAGAGTTTCAACAGACTTTAACTTATCAGAGAGAGTTTTCTCAAGAAATCTGAAATTTTTTGCCTTCTTTTGTCCGAGAGTTTGGAGTAAAGCTTTCCAAGAAAGTAAATTTTTTTGCCATCTATCTCGGCAAGAAAGGGAGGGGAAGCTATTCTTATTGAAGGAACTGATAAGATGAATAGCAACCAGGATATCATCATCTTCCAGAAGGGAGGTGTTGAGAATATATCTGGAACTTCCAGACAGAGGAGCTTGAGGAGCACACGAAAGCTTGATACAGGCTGAGATGGGATGATGGTCAGACAGGGCTGTAGGATGCACAGTAACAACATTCCCAAATTCATTAGAAATGAAGGCAAAACCATTCGAGTGCGCGTAGAATCTATCAAGCCTAGCATATATTATGGAAGTTCCCTGCTGAAAGTTACACCAAGTGAATCTCAGATTAGGGATGGCATTTTCATTGTTCTTCAGAGGATCAAAAAGTTTTTTTGATTGGATCATATTATTCCAAGGTACAACCTCAGCAGGCTTCCAGTTAAAGGGTCTGCCACCCGATTTATCATTTTGAGATTCAACCATGTTGAAGTCACCCCCCAAGATCCATGGGATGTCTGGAAGGGATGTTATCCAATGCCAAATGTCAGCCCTCTCCTGAGGATCATTAGGAGCGTAAATAGAGAAAATTCCAAAGGACACATCATTGATACAGAAAGATGCCCACACAGCACTATTGCATGGAGATCTACCTTTATCAATAATGTGCTTGGACCATTTCGGGTTAATAAGCAGAGCCGTACCTCCCCTACCTTTAGAATGAGCAGAACAAATTTTAATGGAATCTTTCCAGATGAAGTCAAGACTAATATCTAACATAAAATCAACAGCTTTAAGTTCTTGTAGCATAATAAAATCTTTGTTAGTAACAGTGTCCATAAAACGCTTAGCAATGTATTTTTTGTCCGGGGATTCAAGACCCCTTACATTCCAAGAAATAAGATTCATTCTAAACTGTTATCAGTGGGGACGCAAATAAGGTCCAAGGACCCACCTGTACATTTGGTTATGCTTTGTGAGGAGGCTTCATCAGCCCCGAGCCCACAAGGACTTTTATTTTTTGAGCCCACCAGGAATTTTATTTTAGATTATAATTAAGTAGAATATTAAAATGATTTAAGATGTGATTATTGATCTCTTAAATTATTGGTCACGTGAGAATCAATAAGTTTCTTCCAATTCAATTTAATTTATTATGAAAAAAGTAATGAAATTGTTCAATAATTTTTTCAATAACTTTTAGATTTGATTGTATTATCTAGCTTTTATCAAATCTTTCATCAATATTTTTTTATCATACTTCATAATCTATTGTCATATTAAAAATATTATAAAATAAAATAAAATATTCTTTTATCAATAATTTTTATCATAGCTTATGATCTATCATCAAAAGTAAAAAAAAATTATAAAATAAAATAAAAATATTCTGAATAATACTCTAAAAGTGTTTCTATACCAAATTAAGTTGAGTTTAGGGAAAAACTAAATAGTTAAAAATGGCAGTCCTCATTTAACTTCTAAGCTATGTTTAATATGAAGCATTTAGATGTGCTATTATAGATCTATCATCTTCCATTTTCAAAGAATATAGATCAAATAAAGCTTATTTTTAAGATGTTTAGTTTGGTAAAATATCACCTAACATTTTGTATAGTGCAAATGTGATGGTTTTCAATAAGATATATGTGATATAGAATTTACAAGGTATAATTGAATGGTTTCTTCTATAACATGTAACATTCATCAAATATTCTATGAGACTTTCTTCGTTTTGAAATAATTTTCAATTATTCATGTCTTTCAAGTCATTCTCTATCTTTAATTATCATCAACTTTTTTCTATAATGAAAGTATCAGCAATTGTTATAGTTATCTTGGTTTATACAAGATTAGAAATGTATATTGGATTTCAAGATTTTTTGTTGTTGTCTCTATATGTGACTTCATTGCTTATAGCTATTGTTTTGGCTGTGTAGAGATGCCCCAATAACCCTGCACTACAACCACCTCAAAAATTCTTAATACTTATGCACAAATGTCCTAATAGTCATTCAAAAATTGTCCATACTTATGTACAAATGTCCTAGTAATTATTCAAAAATTGCTAATATTTATGATACAAATAAACACCTATTAATACATGATAAATTTATTAATTTACTCTTATTTATCATTTTTTTGCTTTCATTAAAATTAATAAATAAAATTTTAAAAGAGCAATTAATATTCTTCCCTCAATATCAATGAACTGATCAATCTTTAATTTTCAAACAAGACATTGAATGCATGATTACAGTGGTAATTCATCTCCAGTTTGTTATTTCACTTGGAATTACAACATTTAACCTTAAGCAGTGAAGCCACACAAGAATTCCACCGCCGACAATTTTTTTCACCAAACTTCAAATTAAAAAGTGTTCTCTCATTACTGCAAAGGACCACATAATCTGGGCAGGATCTTCCATTAAAATTCACATTCCGAATTTGAAGCCTATAACTGTGAGGATATTGCTATTCTATGGACAGTAAAGTATAGTAATGTTGTTTATGGTTGTCCTTTTGAAATGAAGTGACTACATGTTCATACATTTTTGGGTATAGTTGTATGATATCTGTGAAACTAATGTTTCTTTCATATGTTTTATCCTCTTATCAAATTTATATCTTATTCTGATATGGAGGGTAATAATAGGTCAATTATCTTTTTTAATTTTATCTTATCTAATTTTAATAATATATCATAGATTATGGTCTAAAATATTATGTTAAAAAATATTATAACAAAATAAAAAAATTATATATAGAAAAAATGTAATGATTTATTTATGATCTTGACTACTAAATTAAAAATGTTTATGAAATTATATAGATTACATGTCTTTTCAGCACTGGTTGTCTGAAACTGCTGATTTTAAAATGAAGTGATTTATGTACCAAGATTTTTAGATTTAACTGTATAATATATTTAATACTATTGTTTTCCATCATATTTAATTTTTATCTTCTCTTGATAATATATCATCATATTTCTATTCTCTTCTCTGCTTCTATCTGATTTAATAAGAAACCATAAAATATAATCTAAAACTTTGATATTAAAATTGTTATATAACCAAATAAAAAATAAGATAAAAACATGTCACGACCAAACTAAAAAATCTATATATGTGATATCCTGAACTCTGAAAAAATCATATTGTAAAATCAAATGAATTACACTTAATCCGATCAATTAGACCAGAATTGTTTTGAGTTATGAAATTATATAAGATTATATAACAACTATAAATATTTAAAGATTAATGAAATACTATTTTGAATCAACTGTCCCTAAAACTGTTAATGTGTTTTGATCAAATAATTCTATCACCCAATAATTCTTTGATTGTTACCATCACTAACTTTAGATATATCGTTAGCTGATTACAAAGAAAATAGTTCGAAGTATCACTATCACCAACTTTAGGTAATCTCGCTTGTTGTTATTAATACAATACAAAAGAAATTGCAGAGAACTTTTCAGTTTTCTTACAAGCTAATGAAAGCAGACCTGAATCTAGCAGGCATACTTATTGCCGAAAACATTCTTTGCGTGGGAAAGGACTTGAAAATACATTTGCAGTATGATTTTAGCAGTTTGATAGTTGTAAAACATTGAGATACCATAAAGTGAACTGATCTTCTTTGATGGTGGGAGCATTGGACCACACTTTTCTCCTATACAGTGCAAGCTCATGTCCTTGTGCTTGTTTTCTTTGGGGTAATGCTTTTCTCATAACTGTCTCCCAAGGGGCATGACGGGAACAATGGCGTTTATCTTTCTACCTCATCACACTGCTATCTTCATCGTTTCTAAGCCATTTTTCTTTGATTCATAATAAAATATTTGATATGGAAAGAAATATGAAAATGTGTTAATGTAGTGGCTTTTGGTCTCTTAGATTGTTTGGTCTCATGTATTCATTAAAATTCTTTCATTCATTCATTCAAAACCATTTCCTTTGTTATATTTGAAACCTCCTTCTATGATATCTTTCACACTAATGTTCACTTGGTAACAAAGGCATAGCAAATGTTCATTAGTTTTTGTTTTTATCTATCATGAATTTTAACTCTTGTACCGATGATAATACTTGTATGTAGTGTCTTCTTTTTGGTGTGAAGCTAGGCCTCCCTTTTTGTTGGACTCTTAAATTTTGAAATCCTTATATATAATACAATTTTTTTTTTTATATATTATACCATATAAAATAATATAGTTTATATTATACAATTGAAAATTAGCATATAATATAAACTATTATATCTTATACAATTGAATATTTTTATTTAAATAATTTTTTTTTATCAAAATTTCAATAAAATATTATGTAATTGTCATGAAATTGATAATTGAGTGTCTATTTTTCTTTTGTGGGCTTTTGGTTTTTGGCCTATTCTTAGAAGTTTGTTTTTTTATGGAAATATATGTTAGCATACATAGATGTTAGAATCCCTACCTTTATATAGCGGATTACAAAGATATGAGTAAGCATATATCTAAACTACAAGCTTCCTTCATGTAAGTACATGGAGGAGGATCGCATATATAAATTCATTCAATAATTGAACCTGACCCAAACACCTTTCAGAAATTTGAACCTTGAACCTTGATAGATGATCTTCTATATCTCATACCATCATCTTCACCAAAAGATTAATTTTTTTTATAATCATTTATAATAAAAATCACTTGTAATTGACTAACATACTAATAAAAGCTACATAATGATCCATATATTTATGGGGCCGAAAGTGTTCTTTGGAGGAGAAAGGACTTGTGAAGGTACATTCACAGTACCAAATTAAAAAGTTGATCGTTCATTTTAAATGTTGCAAGACCATACATTGAATTTTGCTGAGATATTATTGACCTCCTTTGACGGTGGGAGATCCAAACCATGTATTTATATACTTGTTTGGTCTTCCCTTTCACATCCAGTTGTATACGGATTTCTTCACCGTCACACAGCAGCAATGGCGTCATCTTATCTACACTACACTACAAGGAGTTCAAGTTTAGAAAAAACAACAAATCTGTCAAAAATGTCACAATTTCTAATTTGACTTCTTAGCTATGTTTAATATGACTCATATCTATAGAGCAAATATCGATTATTTATTTTAATTTGAAGAAGAATTTTGCACATTCAAAAATTTTAAAATGGTATATTGAATTTTAACAATTTCTATTTAATTTCTTATAATTATTATTTTAATTTTTGGGTAGTAAAAATTATATATTATAAAATCTATTATGTTTGCAAGGGTTAAAAAGTAGTCATTTCAAAATATGATCAATATCCACTTAAAGATGTTCCAATAACTGTGCCTTATCACCTCAAAAACTACCACTATCGCAAATGTTCCAATTCAAAAATTGTGTGAGGTACAAATAAACAGCTATTGATATATTATAAATTTATTAACAGACTTTTATTTCTCATTTTTTAAATTTCATTAAAATTACTAAATAAGTAGTTGTATGAGCATGAACTTATCGACCTTTGATTGTAAGGTACATACCATGATTAAAATTATCTATAGCAGAAAAGAAAATAAAAACAAAAACATCAGTAACTACAACCCTTCAAGAAAGGCATTCAATGTAAAATGTAATTATTCTTCAGACTTGGTATTTCACTTGGAATTCTAACATCACCTTAAGCTGTTAAGCCTCACAAGCATGCCACCACGACAATTTTGTGTTAGTGTTTTTTTTCCATCATCAGAATACAAGAGAAATATAAAAATAAAAGTTTCAGATTATAATTCTATCTTCTTCTACATTTCTATTTCATCATCTTCTTCCCAATCTTCATTAGATATAATCCATCTCTTAAACATCCAAAATGATGTGATCTAACACTGAACTTTACAATTTACAATTTAAAGCTTTCCTGGAACTTTAATATTCCACTGTTTCTTGAGCAATATAATGCTTTTGTTTTGGCTTTATAGCTGTATGTCATTGATATTGTAATTTATTTTTATCTCAATAAAAGGTATTTAAGTGCTAGGAATAAATGCTCTTTCCCCAAATAGCTAACTTACTTTGGACCACATACAAATTCCTTGTTTCTATTCACCCAATTTCATATCAAGTGCTTTAATTGAAAAACGAGACTTTAAAAATGTCTAAATTGGAAAGACATTTGATGTACAATTGTCCTCAAATACAATCATATGCAATCACAATTTTTATTTCCCCCATAACTTCTAACATCCAACCTTAACAATCCTTACAAGGATTCCACCACCGACACTCTTTTGCTGTCTTTCACATTCCCTCTTTACTGAAAAAGGACCACATTATCTGCCCGCAATCTGCAGAAACCATGAAAGCTAATCCATTGAATCTCCACAAAATAAGAAAAGTCATTTCTCGAATTGGGAAGACTTTTCAGCAGTCCACGAAGATAACAGTAATTTTTTATATCTAATTGATGTTTTTTTATATTAACATGCTTGGCATCATGTTTAATGATCTATTATATAAAAAAATAAAGAAATTTTAAACAAAATGATAATTTAGGTAGAATATTATGAAATTGATAGCTAGGGTAGTAATGTTCTTTTTTCAATTATGGTTATTTGTGAGTGATAGGTTCTTGAACTGTAGAGAGTTTTCCATATTCATTTAGATTTTTGAATAATCATTAGAATTTTTGGGTGTTGGATTTTTAGATTATAATTATGTAGAATATTAAAATTAATTTAAGATATGATTATTGATCTCTTAAATTATTGATCATGTGAAAATCAATAAGATTCTTCCAATTCAAATCAATTTATTTTGTTATCATATTTTATGATCTATTATCAAAATAAAATTATTATGAAATTAAATAAAATATTCTTTCATCAATATTTTTTATCATACCTTATCACCTATCATCAAAATTTTAAAAAAATTATAAAAATAAAATAAAAATATTCTAAATAAGATAAGGATCATGCCAAACCATATATTTATAGGCAGCCGCTATCCTCAATGTAAAATGCACCAAAAACAAAAAAAGAGTCAAACTTCGCTAAAGTGTACTATTTTTTTTTTTGTGATTTTTTATGCAATAAATGCTGAAAATTTAGTAAAAATCCATTGTATTTTCCATTTTTTGAAATTTGGTCAACGATGCATTTTACATGAAGGATAGCCACATCCAAATAACTTTATATACTTATTTGCTCTTTGCTTTCACCACCAATTATATAAGGATTTCTTCAACATCACACAGCAACAATGGCGTCATCCTTACCTACACCATAAATTTCCTTATCTACACCATAAATTAGGAGTTCTAGTTACATTTTGTATAGTGCAAATGTGATTGGTTTTCACTAAGATATATGTGAGATAGAAATTACAAGTATAATTGAGTGGTTTCTTATGTAACATTTAATATTAGTCAAATATTCTATGAGACTTTCTTTCTTTTGAAACAATTTACAATTATTCATATCTTACATTTGATTCTCTATCTTCAATTCTCGTTAACTCCTTTTTATAAGGAAAATATTAGTAGTTGGCTATTGTTTTGGCTTGGAGTAATAATGAGGCACCTCCTTAAAGATGCCTCAATAACCTTGCACTACAGACACCTCAAAAATTCTCAATACTTATACACAAATGTCCTAGTATTCATTCAAAAATTGTCCATACTTATATACAAATGACCTAATAATTATTCAAATATTGTTAATACTTATGATACAAATAAACACCTATTATCATTTTTCCCTTTAATTAATTAAAAGAACAAAACACTAACTAATATTCTTCCCTCAGTATCAATGAACTGATCAATCTTTAATTTTCAAACAAGACAGTCGTAATTAATCTCCAGTTTTGTTATTTCACTTGGAATTCCAACATTTAACCTTAAGTCGACATTTTTTTTTCACCAAACTGCAAATTATAAAGCGTTCTCTAATTACTGCAAGGACCACATAATCTGCAAAGGATCTTCCATTAAAATTCACATTCCTAATTTGAAGCCTAAAACTTTCAGGATTTGCTATTATATGGACAGTAAAGTAATGTTATTTATGGTTGTCCTTTTGAAATGAAGTGACTACATGTTCATACATTTTTTTTTAGTATAGTTGTATAATATTTGTGAAACTATTGTTTCTTTCATATGTTTTATCATCTTATCAATTTGTTATTTTTTATATCATTCTGATGGAGTAATAGGTTTATATCTTTTCTAAGTTCATCTTATCTGATTTTGATAATGGATCATAAAATATGGTCTAAAACATTATGTTAAAAAATATTATAATAAAATTAAAAATTTATATATTATAAAACGGAAATGATTTATTTATGATCTTCACTACCAAATTATAATTGTTTATGAAATTATATAGATTACAAGTCCTTTTCAGTTTTGATTGTCTTAAACTGCTGATTTTGAAATGAAGTGGTTTCCCATCATATTTAATTTAATAAAAGATCATAAAATATAATCTAAAACTTTGATATTAAAATTATTACACAACCAAATGAAAAATGAGATAAAAACATCACACAATCAAACTAAAAATTCTATATATGTGATATCCTGAACTCTGAAAAAATCATATTGTAAAATCAAATGAATTACTCTTAATCCGATCAATTAGACCAAAATTGTTTGAGTTATGAAATTATATAACAACTATAACTATTCAAAGATTGATGAAATACTATTTTGAATAACTGTCCCTAAACTGTTAATGTGTTTTGATCAAATAATTCTATCACCCAATAATTCTTTGACTATTATCATCACCAACTTTAGATAATCTCGTTAGTTGATATCAAAGAAAATAGTTCAAAGTATCACCAACTTTAGGTAATCTCGTTTGTTGTTATTAATAAAATACAAAATAAATTGCAGAGAACTTTTCAGTTTTCTTACAAGCTAATAAAAGCAGACCTGAATCTAGCAGGCATACTTATTGCCGAAAGCATTCTCTGCGTTGGAAAGGACTTGAAAATACATTTGCAGTATGATTTTAGCAGTTTGATAGTTGTAAAACATTGAGAGACCATAAAATGAACTGATCTTCTTTGATGGTGGGAGCATTGGACTACACTTTTCTCTTAAACAGTGCAAGCTCATATCCTTATGCTTGTTTTATTTGGGTTAATGTTTTTTCTCATAACTGTCTCCCAAGGGGCCCGATGGGAACAATGGCGTTTATCTTTCTACCTCATCACAATGCTATTTTCATCATTTCTAAGCCATTTCTCTTCGATTCATAATAAAATATTTGATATGGAAAGAAATATGAAAATGTGTTAATGTTGTGGTTTTTGGTTTCTTAGATTGCTTGGTCTCATGTACGTCATTAATTCATTCACTCGTTCATTCAAAACTATTTCCTTTGTTATATTTGAAACCTTGTTCTATGATATCATCAGTAATGTTCACTTGGTAACAAAGGCATAGCAAATGACCTACTTGGGTGGATTCTCAATGATACCCACAATGCCTGCATGCTTGTTATTTTGGCTATATATCAAGGTCATGGTTTTGCATGTTGTTGTGAGTGCTCGACAATGAATGAAAGATTTTAATGATGCTTGTGAGACCAAACAGTCAAACGGATTGAGAACCACACTGTTAAGTAATCTTCAATTTTTTTTTAGCTTACAATCTCATGCTATGAATCTTGACCAAGAAGTTACCAATCTTGTTGATTTGTTCTTTCTCAAATAACTTGTGAAGGGTTCCAACTTTCAAGTTGTATTTGTATTGTTGTATGAATATTCTCATAGCTTGTGTACTCCATTATAAAATGTCATGTTTTCTCCACCCCTTTACTACAAAGATTGTATGTTCTGTCTTCCCAAACATCCTTAGGTATAGTCCATCTCTTGGTCTTACACTCAAGATGATGTGATCTAGTCCTTAACTGTGCAATTAACAACCTTTCTTTTCTATTAGCAGTTACTCCTAAATATGTTTTATCACCATGCTCCCAAGTTAGGTTGAACTCGTTAATGTATTAAGCTTTCTTTTTTATAATCTTTTTTTTTTCTTTAAAGAGGGATAATCACCTTTGACCTAGAGCTATGAACCAATGATATCAGAAAAAGGGGGAACTCATCCCAATATAACTATTCAACAATTACACCCTAGTGGGGTTTGAACCTGTACAGTAGGGATCAACTAATAGGATCAAAGTTCATTGCAAATTTGCAATGGTACACTAGAATACAAAGCCTCCTCAAGTCAAATCGCATCAACACTACAAAAGGGATGAAGTGATGCTAATACTAGATTTGAGTCAAGAGGGGCTTATATTCCTTTGTTGCTAGAAATTGGGAAAGAAGATGAATTAAAGCTACTGAAATCTGGAAATGATAAAGAGGAAAATGAAGATGAGATATGTGTACCTTGGAAGAATGAGGGAGATGTTGTTTTGTCATTGTTTTTCGACTATCAGGATCCCAAAAATACTTGTACTTCTAGATCTAAGATCTGCAATATGTCTGAGACCTATCCTGAAAGTATGAACTTGCTTCCAAGGGTGTAGAATGCCTGAAACATTCTATACTTGGGTGTAGAATGCCAAAAATGTTCTATACCTAATGCATATGTTTCAGATTTTGCGAGAGCCTGTGTTGGGACTTGCAAAGTCCAGATTTGCAATTATAACTTCCTAACCTGTACCTACACATAGAAAAACAAGAAAGAAGGTTGAATAGAGGGATTTTCCTTAGTCAAACCCTTGCCTAGGAATCAACTTGGAAATATTTAAAAGTAAAGTATGTAGACATAGAACAATGATCAGAACTAATAAATGAAGTAGCTCATACCTTCACAAGGCGGATGCCACTTTCATTGTGATCAAATATGATTATGCAATAGCTTTGAGTAAACATAAAAACCAAAAGGAAATCATGGAAATACAAAACCTTGTGTGATAGATGTTCTCACTTTCCAATGTTGGATTGGAAGGAAGAAAGAGAAGAAGATAGAGAGGTTGGTAGATGCAATGGCTCCTTCTTGGTGAAAAATCCTTTACTTGACCTCAAATGGAGAAAGAAGCTAGATCCATGAAGAAAACCACCTTATTTTCTTGATGTGAAGGGATGCTAAGACTTTGATAGATCTTTCATTGCCTCCAAATGCCTTGAATTGCTTGATGATCTTGACTTGCTCAATTGTTTACACAAGACTCTTGGATTTGATTGCTTGAATGCCTTAGATTTCAGGTATAGATTCAAATGGTTGAACATGGATCCAAAAATGAGGAGTAGGGGATTTATATACTTCTCTTTATATCTCAGTGGTTTAACCTTACCCAGGCCAACCACATATTTGAATCTCACACCCATTCTCTAGATAGGGCCCCATCCTTAATTTTGGGCCACTTTTGGGGGTGCACAGTGCCTAGAATGTTGTGCACCTTGGTACATAATAAATGTAAATGTTCTGCACCCTCCAATTAGGCCTCATCTTTATTTTGTGGGCTCCAAGGAATGTGCAGATGTGAGGATTTAAATCACAGCTGGTTTCAGGGCTCGAAAAGGTCAAAAGGCCACTAATAATGATAAAGGGCCTAGGTGATGAAATAAAATAAGTGACTGGAAGAAAAATAGAGGAGCACACCTAGAAATAAGGGATACCCTCAATTTTAAGCAAGCTAGAGGGAAAAGAGAGAAGAAAGAAGACCCAGATTTGAATTTAAGTGTCCAAATAAGGTCCTATTACTAAAATGAGTACAAAAGGATCCTTAAAAAGAATACTAATTAAGTGCTTACTTTTTAGGATGGTATATATATAATGCGATACATGGGATATATCCAATACAGTCATACAAACTTCTCGAAAGAAAAGTGACATAAAATGTTTCATATATATAATATACAAATAATATGTCCTAAAATGCCATATAGGCAAAAAAATGTCCCTAATCTAGTCCTTTCCCACGAGGGGAAGAAAATAAATCACTAGCTGCCTTTGAATCTCAGGTGGATGGAGATGCATTCAATGCTGGAGTCTTCCAAGTGTTCTCACTCATCCTCCTTTAGAGTTCCAGCTGATAAAATCACAAGTATAAACATCAACAACTAATATACATCAAAATTGAATTATAGAATGACATAAAATAGAATATTCACATACCTCATACAAATAGTCACTACATTCATCCACGAGAGGGACATGCTCATGACTTAGAGTGACAAGCCCCTACAACAAGAATCAAGAAAATAATTAAACTACATACATGACTATCATTGAAATTTTCAATATAAACTATTAAAAGAATAATTAAAATTTACTAATCCCTTTCATAACTCGGTCAGCCTTGTAGAACTTGCTACTACTACAACAACACCATGATCCAATGAAGCGCAAACACTTGGAGGAGTCTCCATTGTGAACAGCTCAAAATGAAACAAGAGTATAATTTATTTATTAAGAATACCTCAAAATTGTTAACAACATTAATGAATAAATGATACTTATGTGAAAGTATTATGATGTCCTTCACTATGAGGTGTCAATGTCTAAGGTCCACCAACAAACTATTGCACATGTTGAATAATTTATGAGACAACCATTTATATAATGTCTAACTACACACATGTAATACTCGATGGTGTCGTGAAAAAAGGGGCTAGAGGAACACTACCAGTGTCATGAACACTTTGACACTAAATTTTAATCACAATCATTATACTAATTTAATTTTTCTTTCATGTCAACATTAAATTTAATCAAATAAATTAAACGAACTTGTAAAAAAATACCTCGACATCAATGGGTAAGTGCACCAAGATGTTGAACAAAAAGGGAAGTATAAGTGGCCACTTTTTTTTTCTAAAATCAGGTAAACCTGAACTTCAAAGAGAAATTTGAGGGTCATGCACTCAAAACTAGGAGATGTACAAAGAATAAGAATTTTAGTACTAACAGTTAACAATTTCTGGATTAGATTGTGTTATGAATTTTTAGCATCATTAATATATGCATAAGCCTAAGGATAAAGATATGCGTGTGTGTTGGTGTGTGTGTGTGTGTGCCACAAGTGAAGAAAAGACCAAGAGACCCAAGAATGAACGAAGAGAGACAGGAACAAAAAACAAGGGGCCGAGGGGGGCAAAGAAAGGCGAGGGAAAGGGGAAAGGGAGAAGGGGCAAAAGACGAAAAAGGAGGGGGGGAAAGAGAGGAGAAAGAGCTAGGGGAGAAAAAAAAGAAAAAGAAAGAGAAGAAAAAGATTAGCGAAGATTGGATAAAAGAGGACGCCAT
Organism: Thuja plicata; assembly: GCA_018584345.1. Lineage (NCBI taxonomy): Eukaryota > Viridiplantae > Streptophyta > Pinopsida > Cupressales > Cupressaceae > Thuja > Thuja plicata. The sequence continues at coordinate 2,254,350 of MU223173.1, read as the reverse complement.
GAAGCACTAACATTCCAGCCATCATCACGGTTAAGGTTGGTTGGGTGATGCAGGATTTCAATGGCTTCCAAAAGTTTCCTCTTGAAGAAGTTGTCTTCTTTGCATAAGACACGGGTGTTCTCAAGACAAATATGGTGTTTGGTGGAAGAGGAATGGTCGGCTAGAGCTG
>MU223173.1:2222197-2238621 GCA_018584345.1 Thuja plicata | reverse complement strand
ATAATTTACAAACTGATGATTAAGGGTTAATGAGCTAACCAAGAAAAGTTTTAGAGGTACTGATTCACCCCTCCCCTCTCAGTACATCATTCCAATATAATTCCAACAATGGATTGATGGAGGAGGTTCATTTACTTGTTCTTCATGAGGTTCTTTATGGGGAGGTGTCTCAAGTTTTTTCTTAGGTGGATAAATATCTACAAGAAATTAAAACAAAATTTAATTAGAAACCTTAATTAAATATATATTTTAATAAAAAAGGTTAAAAATATAAATTTACTTATCTCTTTGGCCTCCTCGACATCTTGGTAGCAATTCCGTGATGATCCAATGCACGTACGAACAAAACATTGCATCCAATATGGTGCGCCCTTTCTAAGCTCTCCAAATACCCTCTACCTCATGACTGTCACAAAAAATGAGGGTTTCAAATGAGGATTTTAAAAATATATAATATTTTTATATATGGCATGCACATCATATAGGCTTGGTGTGCCCAAGCCTCAAGCTCAACATGCCAAGCCATATGGCATGTGTCATATATGGCACACACAATACCTTTTTTGGGGAACAAAAAATATGAGTGACATATTTTTGGTCCCCCATATTTGTGCACTTACCCTGCTACTTCAGTATTTCTTGTCACTTTTCACTGATAATTTTCAATTCAAGGATGAAAAAATAAAGGATTTATACTCCCCTTGATTGCTTTCCATTCTTTATGCTCTTATTGATGCCTCTTGTGCATTATGCAAGAGTATTCTCTTTGTCCAAAATTGTTACATTTATAGTTCACCTTATATGCATGTCCCTTAAAAACATATTTCCACAAACAAAGTTTGTAGACCATCTAGTACAGTTACTCTACAATTTGCAACCTTATGACCAATGTTGTGACAATTGTAAGACATTTGATCCATATTTCATTTAGGAACAAAAGAGTTTCTACTTTGAAACTCAAACCATCTCTTATCAACAAATCTACATGTTGTAGCCTTGTGACTATAGCCATTACACAAATAAGAATAGCCAAAAAATGAATAATTATACCTTATTGATTGATCTTGAAAGGTAGGTGAAGATCTTGTTGAAAAGTTAGCTCTATTTCTTCTCCCTCTATTGATGACTTTGAAATATTTATTATCAACATGCTTATCTTCTCACATCTTTTTTGTCTTCAGTCTTAGGAGAGGCAGTATGATGACTTAAATCTATCTTCTTCCTTAGAGTTTCTCTGACCTTAGAACTCTAGCCTTTTTTATAGCCTAAGCTAGTAATATCCTTATGATATTTTTTCTTATTAATATCTCATTTAACCTATTGGTTCTCTTTGATTCTTCTCTAACTAAATCTTGATATTTTTGAGATTTTTTCTTAAAGTAACTATTTCTCCTTCAAGGTTTTGGCATTCATTTATTTTATCTTTAAAATTAGATTTTGTCACATCTGTTATTCTCTTTTTCACTTAAATCTCTATTTTTAGACTAATAATCATTTTTTCTAAATCTTTAAGTCTACCTTTTAAAAAATCTTTTATCTTTCAAGGCTTGTTCTTTTAACAAAGTATTCTCCTCTTTTATTTTGTATGCTTCTTAAATCTTATATTATAGCTCAACAATTATTTTCTTAGATTCTTTAAAACCTTTGACTTACAGCTCATTAGACTTAATATTTTCTTAAAGTTGTATCTTGAGTTTTTGATTCCCTTGTCTAATATTTTTTATTTCAACTTAGACACCAACAGGTTTTTATTTAAGATCAATTAATCTTTCCCCTTCATCTATTTCTTGATCACTTTGATGTTCATTTACAATTTCCATAAAATGACATTCATCAATCATTCTTACAACATCAAGATCATTAGAAATCTCATCAAATTTTGTATTAGACAACTCTTTCCTTTTAAGTAGACCTTTCACCCTTTTAGAGGAAATTTTATTCCTAGTCTTCTTGTCGATGATATTCCTTTTCCAAGATCAACCTAAGTCAATTAGATTTATGCTATGGACCTAGCTCTAATACCAATTGTTGCAACACCCCATACCATTAAGGGAGGGGGGTGAATCATGTTGAGAGAATGTCGATGTTGGCATTTTTGTCATTGATTTCAAAACCTTTATTGGTTGATTTTTCATATCGATTGGTTGTGCTCATACAATTTTGTGTGGCTAAAGTTTTTGCAAATGGTTACCTTTAATTTAGAAACTAATGTCATATATTTTTGGTACATCTAATGTTATCTATGGTATTGTTTTATATGGTTCTACCTTGACTACTGTTGATTAGAGGTTCTTTCGGGTATCTCCGGTATTCAATATTTTATGCAGTTTATCAGAAGTTTTTGTATAATAGTAAAAGTGCTTTTTGGATCACTGGTTCTCAAATATTATCTTTGGGTTCTTATGTTATGCAATATATTTATCCTATGTAAGACCTATTTATGGCTCATAATAGTGTGGTGTATATTTCTCATATGGGTGTCCTATCCTTTACGACCGATGCTAGCATGTTGTACTTCAATAAATAATTTGTGCTCAAGCTGACATTTCTTGTTAGGTTGACATGTGATTAATTCTCATCAGATATGCATGTACATAAAGAACATCTTTTGGATCCAGAGAAAGGTGAGATAGGTATCTAAATGCAAAAATGATATAATGCAACTATGATCATTCAACAAAGTTTGTGAGAAGACTAAGAATAGAGTGAAGAAGGTATCCGAAAGTCATTTTGTTATAGAAATGAAGGTTGGAAAAATAATATTTTGGTTGTGCTACTAACTGAGACATTACTATTCACAAAATTTGAATTTTCATGCATATACATATGCAATTGCATCAGTTCAATTTTTTTTGTAAGAACTCTTTTTGTATTGGTTGTGATAGCCTATTTTGTAATAAGGGCAGTAAGCCCAAATGAAAGTGAGCCTACCGACTATGAGCCTTACTAGCAGTGAGAATTTGTAAAAATCACCTTAATCAGTGATCATATTCATGAGAATTACCTTCTTCTTGTTTTTTCCTATTTTGGGTTTCCATGTAATTTTGGTGTTCTTTGTGCATGATGTTTCTTTGTGGTGTTATATTGTTTAACGACATTTAAATTATTAGATTAAGGCTAACATCTTTACTGAGACAATTAAAGTTTGAAAATATCTTGGGATAACTGATTCAAGCCCCCTCTCAGTTATCCGAGGTTGTTCAACAGAATCAATGGTCAATAAAACTCAATTCACTTAACAGGTAAATGCTTAAAACTACTGGCACAAAAACATATATTAGACTATGAACATAGAATAACAGCTCATGAAGATATATATCAATGCATAGGAAATTTGAATCATATACACACATCATATAACACTAGTATTTGAGTGGAAAGCCCTTGAAGAGTAAAAACCCACTATAAAAATGAACTATATTAAGCCTCATTGGAAAAACCTCACTGGTTACAATTTATGCCCCACTAGGAATATGAGCATCGTCTCAAACTTGGAGCACCCACTTCCTACATGCTATGAAGAAAATAATAAAAATACAGAGGGTTATGTTGTTCCAATACAAATAAATTTATCTCACCCTATAACCTTAATCAAATTCACAATCATAGCTCTGCTATCAACCTCTGTTATCTGCTACAAAGAATAGTTTATCATGACAAATGTCGAACACACTTTTCTATACATGTAGCCATAAAACCCTCACAATATAAAGCACTATTAAAATTGATTGAAGAAACTTGTAAGCACTAGTATACCTAATAAATTAGAATAATTACCTTCCTTGTACAATGATGTAATATTTAGATTCTTCACATATAGAGACTTGTTTTGTTCTAAAACCTCCTCAAAAAATCTCATAGCTTCAGTTGTACTATTAATTTTAATGGAAAACAATATTATCTCATAATTCATCTGCTATCTCAACACTTATTCAATCTATACATTTAACATCAATGATTTTCTAATTTTATTCACATAGGTATCTTGTTCACTTTTCATAAATGCATCTATGTATAACCTCTTATAATTAATCATTGTTCAATCTGCACGACATCTCCTCATATAACGTCTCTTTATCAACACAATTCTTCTACTCTTTAAACTCTGATATAGAAAAAATACATAACATAATATAAAACATTTTTAAAATACATAATATAATATAAAACATAAGCGATTCACTTAGATAATTAAGTTCAAATCTGTCATATTAATTTCATTATTTATCCTAGTTAGATTTAGTATTCTATGCTCACATCTCTAGGTATTAAAGGGGACTTGGTTAGAGTCACTCTACAAGTGTTAAGGGGAAATTTTCATTTACAAAAACTCATTATTAAATAGGAAACCAAAATATACAATGAGTCTAAGTGGAAAATGATGTATTACTTGTCTTAGAGTTTGCACAACTCAAAGTAATTTTTAAAGTATAGACTCTTCATCTTAAATACTTATTGGACAATAATTAGAAATAACTAAAAACATTGTGAGTTACTACTAAAAATCTCGGCATAAGGATCACCTCCATTATACCTTTAAAAAATATCACAATGAGAAATATCTATCTCTAAAACTTCAAATTATGATTCAATGTCTCATCAGGTTTCAAATGATTATTCTCTTAGAATGTGAAGTTGATGCTATACAATGATGTTGTCATTAATGGTTGACATTGATGTCAATATACTCATTCATTCATCTTTTGGTGTATCATTTACTATGTCTCCGACATATTTGTGTATCGGTTGATGTGTATAGATAGTTTGGCATATCGGTTGGTGTGCTTGTTGCGTTCACTGATAGCTTATGGTTTCTAGAATTTACATTGTTATAGATTGTATGTTTTTGGTTTGATCCTATCTGGATCTATTTTTGTCCCATCCATGGTATTATAACATGTTGCTTGTATTCGTTGGAACCAAGTACCTTGGAGAAGGTGTTGATTATTTTCTCAAAGCGTGGCGTGTTGTATCAGTCGTGGTGGTCCTCATTTATTCCTTCCAACCATGGGAATGTTTTGGTGTGACCTATTTCAAAATCATGTGGCCGAACTTGTGGATCTCCATGTTCATGTAGAGTATTCTATAGATCTTAGAGGTGGATTCTATCTCTTTACATATCTTTTGGCAGTGAGCCCTTGTGTATCGGCAGTGAGACTCTTTGTATCGACAGTGAGCCACATGACAGTGAGCCTTCTTGCAGTGAGCATTTCTGGCAGTTAGTCTTTGTATCAAATCAAAATTCTTGGCGTCACGTGTAATCACATAAAAGTGGTCACCTAAACCCTAGACCCCCAATTGCAACAATTAATTAAGAAAACCTAATCTTGATAAACCCTAAGTCTTAAATCAAATAGGCAATTCCTCAATCTATCAAATTTGAATTGATCTAGCCTAAACCCTAGGTCCTAATTAATCATCTTACTTGATTAATTAATTAATTCCTAAAAAATTTAACACATTAGCAAATAAACCTTATCTTAATTATTTAATTGATATTTATGATACATTAATTAAATAAAATTTCAATTTGTCAATTCAATAAAAAAGGGAATTAAATTAATTAATAAAAACAAAATGTGCATTCAAAATCATTTAAATTGTTAAAAATACATATGACATCATCAAATCCAGTTAACTAATTATCAAATTGGAAACAATCCAGTTCCACTAAGTTAACTGATTCTCCACTATTTATCATTTTGGAAACAAAGTTGTTAACTGAAAATCAATTTGGAAGTTTCCAAAATAATTGATCAGTCAATTCAGTCAACTGACTCTTTCGACCAATCAAATTGATTGCACATGGATTGTGCTTCCTCAAATCAAATTTGAGCCACTCATTTCCTCTAATCTCGACCGTCCATTTGGGAGAGATTTTCTATAAAAGAGAAGCTCTTTTCCTTCACAAGGATCCTAATTTTTGCTATCGATATTATACTTCATTTTGTTTTCAAGCATTTTTTGTATTTTATCTTTTATTCACTTAGCTTTGTTTAATTTGTTCAAGCATGCAAACTTGATAATTTAGAGCACATTTGAATTTGGTGTTATTAAAATAAATCTTTCACTTTTCATTTGGTGCTTAAAATGAATCTCTAATTAGCTTGGATTTACCACAAACTGCATCTACATAATCATTTAGATAATTTAGCTTTAGATTTTAAATCCTTCGTTTAGGATCTGGTGTAGTCACTGGACTTTGCGATGACCTAAGAACAAAGTCTATACTCCCCCCTACTAGAAGGCAATGAGCCAATGTTAGTTAGCCTAGATCATTTCAGTATTATGATTTTGTCATTTTCTAATAAGCTAACCCCGTAATGGCTCACTGAATTATGTGTGTTTTGCAGCTTGCGGGCAGAAACCCATTTCTACGCATGCATCACCCTAACATGTATTTTTATATATCATGAGAATTAGCTTCTTTGTGGTTTTTCCCATCTTGGGTTTTCCATGTAAAATATGGTATTCTCTTTTTCGATGTCCTTGTGTACTTCATGCTTATATTTATTGTGAATGTTTAATGTGCTAAACTAACAAATATTAAGTTATTATTGGAATTTTTTAAGTGTTAATTGGAAGAGAGAAAGTTTTAATAGTTGTGTGTGAATAATTGATTCACCCCCCATCCCCCTCTCAGTTATTTGACATGTTTAAAAATTGGTATCAGAGCTTGGTTCCTGGATGAAGAGCTTATATGCTTGAGGGAGATCCGATGGTGCACAAATTGAATATTTGTATATTTGATGGACCGGACTACAATTCATGGAAAAATCAGATGAAACGATACTTGGTATTGGTTGGTTACAAGACATTGTTGAAGACAATTATTGAATTGTGTATTGTCATTGATGTTACACATGTATTTACACTTATGTAGTGGTGTTACACAAATGTCTACATTTAGACCAAGCACAGTTGGTGAATAGAAAGAGTTTTCCAGTGTTGACCGAGTCACTCGGTAATTTTAGTCATGGTCGGGCATCAAAGGAACTCATTGTTAACCAAGTTGATTATTCAGTGTCAACTGACTAATAGTGGTTTACATTCTATAATTAATTGGTTATATGAGGCCGACTGAATTGTGATTTAATATTTATTTAGAAGTATATTCAAGCCAACTTGACAAGGCTTATCATATATATGAAAGGTCAAGTTTGGATTGAATGAAAGCAAGTAAGTGTGCAAAAGTGGAAGAGAAGCAGAAATGTGGAATTCTTTGATATGAAGAGTGAAGGAGAAATCAGATGGGATTCTAACTGAGTACAGAACACTCAGAGCTGCAATAGAATATTTAATCAACAAAGATCCAGTTATAATCAGAACAGAGAGTTGCTTACACATACATGTTAATTCATTGTTACTTTCTAACAATTGTAGCAGTGATCTCAAATCTCTTAACAGAGTAGACTTAATAGTCTTTTTGTAAAACCTCTCACAAGATAGCATTTCTATGTTGAAGTGATAAAGACCTCTAACAAGGCCACTCCTCACAGGGTGATTTAAATCCTCTAACAGGGTCACACCTAACAGTGTGTTTTGTAACCTTTAACAGGGTTGGCTCCTAACAGGGCTCACTTCAGAAGAGTGAAAAATAGTAACTAGTTACATTGGTGGTCTTTCCCATATTGGTTTTCCATGTTAAATCTTGGTGTCACCTGTGTATATGTTATTTTTTCCATGCTTTATGTTTATGCACTTAATCACTAAATTATAATTGCATTGGATATCATAAAGATTGCTTTAACACCCGAGTTATAGAAGAATATCTTAATTAACTGAGTAACAGTGTTATATTGTTTAAGACATCTAAGGGGCAAGGGATTTGTTTTGAAGTAACTGATTTAGCACTCCCCTCTCATTTACTTATCTCATTTCCAACAATTGGTATCAGAGCATCATGTGCTTCCAGAGAAGGGTTTCGAGGCCTAAGATAAAGATCAGAGATGTCTTACAGAAGGGAGATCCCAAAGCTAAACAAAGACAACTTCCTTTCATGGAAAGAGTTGATGAAACTACATCTATCTAATATTGGAGATTCTGGTTTGCAATTTTTGGACAGAAAATATGTGGAACCAACAAGGACTATGACTGTGGAATAGATGATCGAACAAAAGCTTCATAACATAATGATGATTGATATAGCTTCTTCACTCAGCTACTCAAAATTCGATGAAGTCAAGGACTACCCTACATCCTATGATATGTGGAGGAAATTACAGGATATTCATGGAGGAGATACAAATGTAAAGCAAACCAAAGCAGAAAGTCTTAGAGGACAATTTGACCAGATGAAAATGAAAGAAGGAGAAGACATTACAAGATACAGTGACAGAATCAAGAAGATTGTGAGTGTCATCAGAGCTGTAGGAGGAATAATTGAAGATACAATAGTGGTCAAAAAGGTATTAAGAACTTTACTCCCTATCTATGCTATTAGAGTTTTAACTATTCAAGAGATGAGGTGCAGTAAGGATATAAATCTGGATACATTAGTTAGAAGGCTTACAACTTTTGAGCTGGACAACTTTGAAAATTGTTCTCCTAGCTCCAACAATCTTGAGTCTGCATTCAAAGCTAAATTAAACCTTGGTAAGAAGGACAGATACTCAAAAGGGAAGTAGATTGAAAGTGATAGTGATGATGAATCTGATGATGAAGATCTAGATATCATTGAAGCATTACTTGCAAGAAGAGTTTCCAAAGGTAAATATAAAGGTAAAATACCATTGATTTGCTTCTCATGCAATGAGGTTGGTCACATTGCTGCCAAGTGTCCGAACAAAGAAGACAAAGATGAGAAAAAGTTCAACAAGTACAAAGGCAAGAAAGATTTCAAGAACTACAAGAGATACAAGGACAAAGGTAAGAAGTCTTGTTATATTGCTAAGGATTCTAACAGTGATGAAGAAGAAGATGAAATGGTTTATATTTCTATAAAGGATGAGTCAGATGAAGAAGATGAAAATACAACACTTTTCACACATATCAGTAAAAATGACACATGGATAATTGATAGTGGTTGTTCTCATCACATGACTGGTGATAAGAAAAAATTTGAACATCTTGAACGCTATGATGGTAGGAGTGTCAGTTTTGGGAATGATGAACCCTGCTATGTGAAAGGAAAAGGTTGCATTGCTCTGACAGAAGGAATAAAATGTGATAATGCTTATTGGGTTGAAGGACTAAGGAGAAATCTACTCAATGTAGAACAGCTGAACAACATTGGCTTCAAGGTAGAATTCATGAATGGTAAGGCCAAGCTCCTGGATGGTAAAGGGAACCTAGTTGGAAATGGCAGACAAACAAAAGGTAATTTATTCTATCTTGATCTCATTGAAGGTTCTTGCTTCATTACACAAGTAGAAGAAAGTTGGCTATGGCATAAAAGGTTGTGTCATGTAAATTTTGATAATCTGGTAAACATAAGCAAGCACAAGAGAGTTAGAGGTATTCCTATTTTGAAGAAACCTGAGTTAGCAACATGCAAACAATGTCAAATCAGAAAGATGAGCAAGACAAGTTTCAAAAGAAAGAATTAAAATACTGATGAAACCTTGGAATTGGTACATATTGACCTTTGTGGACCAATTGGAACAACAAGCTATATTGGAGAGAAATATTTTATTATATTTGTTGATGATCATGCCAGAATGATGACTATCATGTTTCTCAGAGAAAAATCATAAGCTTTTCAGAAATTTAAATGGCATCTTGCAATAGTTGAAAAGGAAACAGGAAAGAAACTAAAATGTCTAAGATCTGACAGAGGAGGAGAATTCATTTTTAATGAGTTCAATGAATTATGTAATGAAAGAGGAATCAAAAGATAGGTATCTGCCCCTGGTACACCACAGCAGAATGGAATAGCAGAAAGAAGAAACATATCCATTATGGATTGTGCCAGAACCCTAATGATTGAAAAGAATGTTGATGCCAAATACTGGAAGGAGGCCATCAGCACTACAGTGTTCACCTTGAACCGAGTTCAACTGAAGAAAGGTAGTAACCAGATAACTTTTGAATTATGTTATGGATATAAACCTAATGTTCATTATTTTAAAGTATTTGGAAGTAAATGTTACATCTTGATGGAAGAAATAAATGGAAAACTAGATGCAAAAAGTGATGAAGGAATATTCCTAGGTTACTCATATAAAAGAAAAGCATACAAATGTCTGAATCTTTCTACTCATAAAGTCATAGAAAGTGCATAGGTCAAGATTGATGAGTTTGCAGAAAGATATGAAGAACCTAGCAATAAAGAGCCTGAAAACTATAGGAACTTTGTGTATTATGAACTTGATACTATGCCTATAACTCAAGAAATGGTGATTGGACAACAAAACTGTCAACCAATGAATATACTAACACAAACTGTACAACCCGAGTTGCAAACTGTGCAACCTGAGTCAATGTTGGTAGAAGAGACCGAGTCACAGACAGAGGGAACCGATTCTCAGAGAGAGGAACCCGAGTCACAGGCAGAGGGACCCGAGTCATAGACAGTGGAACCCAAGCATCAGACATAAGAACATGAAAGAATGTTTGAGAATGATAGACCTAGTGGATCAAGTCCAGAATCAAGACTAAAGGATCTAGAACTTTCTAGATATGTTAGAAGGCATCATGCACCTGAGAAAATAATTGGAGATCAAATAGAAGGAGTAATGACAAGGAACAAAATCAAAGGTACATGTTTACTAAGTGAATTTGAACCTAGAACTGTTAAAGATGCATTGAATGATGAAAGTTGGATAGAGGAAATGAATGAAGAAATTGAGCAGATATAGAAGAACAAAACTTGGACTCTTGTGCCTAGGCCAAAGGACAAGAATGTGATTGGAACCAAGTGGGTTTTTAGAAATAAGATGAATGAAAATGGTGAAGTTTCTAGAAACAAGGCCAGACTAGTTTGTAAAGGATATGCTCAAGAAGAGGGAATTGATTATGGAGAAAATTTTGCTCTTGTTGTAAGACTTGAAGGAGTCAGAACTCTTCTGGAATATGCTGTACATAAAGGATACAAAGTATATCAAATGGATGTGAAGTCTGCATTTTTGAATGGAATCCTAGAAGAAGAAGTCTACATTGAACAACCTGAAGGATTTATTGATCCTAGTAGAACAAATATGGTTTGTAAGTTGCACAAAGCATTGTATGGACTGAAGCAAGTGCCCAGAGCCTGGTATGAAAGATTGCATGGTTACCTAGTAAATATTGGATTTCATAGAACTAATGATAACAATATCATATACATCAAAGAAGGACCACAGAACAAAATATTGTTAGCAGAGATATTTTTTGATGACATATTATTTACTGGATATGATGACTTATGCAAAGCATTCTCTCTAGCTATGAGTAAATAATTTGAGATGTTTATGTTTGGTGAGATAAAATTATTTTTTGGATTACAAGTTCATCAAATGAAGGATGGTATCTACATTACTCAATCAAAATATGTGAGTACTAAAGAACAAGTTGCATACATATTCACCAAAAATTTACCTAAGGATGCATTTTTGTATCTTAGAGGAAAGCTAGAGGTGCTTCCCCTAACTAAAGCTCACTAAAATATAGTTTAGTGTTGCATCAACCTGAGCCACAGTGAAGATCTATCAGTTGATGCAGGTACATCAGAGCCCATTGCAGATGAATTAGTACATTCAAGTACATTACAACTTCAAAGAGAAATAGTATTGATACTCAGTATTTGTGGAGATGGAGTCTTTGGCATCTGTTGTCAAAGATGGAGAGTTTTCTATAATACATAAGAATAATACAAAAGAGGGAGAGTTTGCTATAATACACAAGAAATTACTTAAGGGAGAGTTCATAACAGAAAGAGGGAGAATTTGATGTCAGAGGGAGAAATATTATCAAGAGATAGATTTTGATGACAGAGGGATTTTTTGGATGAGAACAAAATGAAGCTAAAGACATTAAAGAAAGTTTTATGTTGCTCTACAATTCTTTGTATTATGAAATGTTGTGTTTCCATCAATTCTAAAGAGGGAGATTGTTGAAGACAATTATTCAATTGTGTATTATCATTGATGTTACACATGTATTTACACTTATGTAGTGGTGTTACACAAATGTCTACATTTAGACTGAGCACAGTTGGTGAATAGAAAGAGTTTTTCAATGTTGACCGAGTCACTCGGGCATTTCATTCATGGTCGGGCATCAAAGGAACTTAGTGTTAACCAAGTTGATTATTCAATGTCACCAAACTAACAATGGTTTACATTCTATAATTAATTGGTTATATGAGGCTGACTAAATTGTGATTTATTATTTATTTAGAAGTATATTCAAGCTGAATTGACATTGCTTATCATATATATGAAAGGTCAAGTTTGGATTGAATGAAAGAAAGTAAGTGTGCAAAAGTGGAAGAGAAGCAGAAGTGTGGAATTTTGTGATATGAAGAGTGAAGGAGAAATTAGATGGGATTCTGATTGAGTACAGAACACTCAGAGCTGAAATATAATATTTGATCAACAAGGGTCCAGTTATAATCAGAACAGAGATCTAAATCAGAAAAGACAGTTGCTTACACATATAGGTTAATTCATTATTACTTTCTAACAATTGTAGCAGTGATCTCAAATCTCTCAACAGAGTAGACTTAACAGTATTTTTGTAAATCCTCTCACAAGGTAGCATTCCTATGTTGAAGTGATAAAGACCTCTAACAAGGCCACTCCTCATAGGGTGATTTAAATCCTCTAACAGGGTCACACCTAATATTGTGTTTTATAACCTTCAACAGGGTTGGCTCCTAACAGGGCTCACTTCAGAAGAGTGAAAAATAGTAACTAGTTACATTGGTGGTATTTCCCATATTGGGTTTCCACATTAAATCTTAGTTTCACCTATGTATATGTTATTTGTTTCATGCTTTATGTTTCTGCACTTAATCACTAAAGTATAATTGCATTGGATATCATAAAGATTGCTTTAACACCCGAGTTATAGAAGAATATCTTAATTAACCGAGTAACAATGTTATATTGTTTAAGACATCTAAGGGACAAGGGATTTGTTTTGAAGTAACTGAGTCATCGCTCCCCTCTTAGTTACTTATCTCATTTCCAACAATGGAAGCATGTAGATTCAAAGTATCTTTCTCCTTAGAATGGACCAACTACTCTGGATGAAATTGAGGAATATGTGGAAAATGAAAAAGTGAGATATGCTATTGCTAGTTCTTTATCAAAGAATGAATTAGCTAAAGTAATTACATTGAAGACAATTTATGAAGTTTGGGAAAAGTTGAAGTAAATGATAGAGTTAAGCTATCTAATAAGTTGATTGCTAATAAGAGACATTATGAGAATTTGAGAATGAAATATGGTGAGGATACTAAAATCTATTTTCATAGAGTTGAGAATGCAATTAATGAAGTAAAAAACCAAGGAGGTATTATTACTGACGAGGACTTCATGGAAAATATATGATGAAATTACCAGATAGTTATAGTAAAAAAATCTATGCAATTGAAGAGGTGTATGATCCAAAGAAGTTTACCAAAGAACAATTATTTGCTACCCTGACCGCATTCGAGCTAAGGAAGTTGTGAAGAGATGAGAATAGATTAGAGACAAAATTCAAAGTGAAAAAATTAGAAGATGATCCTGATTGTGGTGATGAAGAAGATTTTGAGGCTAACTTTGCAAGAATATTGAAGAAAGGTACTGGCAAGTACAAAGGTAGGTTGCCCCTAAAATGCTTTAGGTGTGGTAAGATTGGTCATTTGGCTACTAGATGTCTTGAAAAAGGTCCTAGGACGAAGTTTAAAAGATATAATAAAAATGCTTACTATGTGAATGGAGATGCTAGTATCTCAAATGATGATTCAAATACCTAGGATTTCTTGTTTTATGCCATAGAAGATGAGAAATCTGGAATTTATATCACTCAAATATGTGCCAAATTTGATGATAATGTTGAAACTACTTTATATGCTAGAAGGAACAAAAATGAATGGCTAATTGATAGTGGTTTCTCTCATCATATGACTAGAGATAAAATTAAATTAGTATAAATTAGTGAATATGATAGTGGTTCTTTTATATTTGGTGATGATAAGGAAGCATACATTGTTGGAAAAGGGTCTATCACAATGGTAAGAATAACACGGACAATGTCTACTATATGAAAGGATTATATCACAATATGTTGAGTGGAGGAAAGATGTGTAAGAATGCATATGATGTTATTTTCAAGGATGAAGGATGCGAATCTGGAAAGAGATGTGGAGACATAATTGCAATGGGAAAGAGGACTAAAAGGAATACGTACCAGCTTGAAGGAGTATCTGAAGGATGTTTCTTTTTATCTCAGACCGATGACAGTTCGCTTTGGCATCAGAGGATGTGTCACATTTTAAATTTGATAATCTAGTGAGAATAAGTTCATCTCATGCAATGAAGGATTCATCCAGAATGTGTAAACTAGAAAACATCATTTACAAGGGTTGTCAACAAGGGAAGAAGAGAAGAGAATCATTCATCTAGTGGTGTGTTGCAAATTGTGTACACTGATCTATGTAGTCTAACCAGAACAAGGAGTTTCCAAGGTGAAAGGTATTTTAGACTATTCATTAATGAGTATTCAAGAATGACATGGATTTCATTTCTTAGAGATAAAGCTGGGGCTTTTGAGAAATTCAAGACATTTAAAGCTAGAGTTGAGATTGAATATGGAAGAAACATTAAGTGTTTGAGATCTGATAAAGGTGGAGAGTTTACATCTAATGCATTTAAAATTTATTGTAAGAAGCATGGAATTAAGAGATGGTTTCAGCAGCAAGAACACCACATCAGAATGGTGATGTGGAAAGGATGAATCGAATGATTTAGGAAGCAACTAGATCAATGTTGAGAGAAGTTATAAATCTACCGAAAATCTACTGGAGAGAAGAAGTACATACTATTGTATATATGCTCAATATATTTTTGTACTGGAAAAAGTATGGCAAGAACTCATTTGAATTATGGTATGAAAGAGTACCGATAGCTAAGTATTTCAAGATATTTGGCAACAAATGTTATATTCGGAAAGATGAAGACAATCTTAGAAAGTTTGATAGCAGAGCTGATGAGGGAATATTTTTAGGAACTAATCTACTAAAAGCAAGGCATATTGGTACTACAATAAAAGATTAAACAAAAATGTGGAAAGCGCGAATGTGAAGGTTGATGAAGATTTTCTGAAGGTCCCTAAAAGACCTATTGAGTATGAATTTGATGTAGAAGAATCAAGAAAAGAAGACAAGAAAGAGGAAGATGATATTCAACTAGCACTAATATCCACTTCTAAGAAACCAAGGTATGTATAGAAGCATCATTCATAAAATTAGATTATTGGAGATAAGGCTAGAGGACTTGTTACTAGAAGTAAAGCAACTCAAGACCATGTTTTTTTTGTTTACTTTTGGAAGTTGAACCTAAATTTGTAGCAGAAGCTTGTAATTGTATGCACCCCAAAATGGTCGCCTAGACTTTGGGCCCCATTTATCATTTTATCATTTTATCAATTTCTTGAATCAATGCTTTGCAATATTTTCAATTCAAATCAATTTCCTTGATCAAATTGTAATTAATTCAATTATTCAATTATTCAATTATTTCAATATTTCCTAAGGTTTGATCATTTTTATCTAATTAAAAGATTTAATTTTCTTTTTAATTAATAGAATTTATCTTATTTAATTAAAAGATTTAATCTCCCTTTTAATTGAATAAAATTTATCTTATTTAATTAAAGTAAATTTCTCCCTTTTAGTTAAATAAAATTCCTCTTATTTAATTAAAAGATTTAATCTCCCTTTTAATTAAATTCTTCTTATTTAATTAAATTCAATTCCCCCCATTTAATTAAATAAAGTTCTTCTAATTTATTTAATTATAAAGAAAACCCCTCTTTTAATTAAATAAATAAAAATCCCCACTTAAAGCACTTTATTTGTTGAAAAAGGAAATAAATTAAATTAAATTAAATAAAAATCCCTTTTTCTTCACATCTTCCTAAGTGGTGGGATTTTTGCCTCTTAATCATAGCCTTTGATTTTTGTCTCTTAATCTCAACCGTTCACTTTTCTTTATAAGGAAATTTCTCCTTCTCATTTTCATATTAGGTTTTTATAGTATTGTTATGCTGCAGGTTTGGAGAGCAATTTTGGAGGAGGATTTAAGCATTCAAGCTTGGATATTGCAACTTCTCTCTTCTTGTCTTCTTCTTCTTGCATCCATGGCTACTCATGCAGATTAGATTCATATTTATTTTCATAGATTAAACTTGTATTTGTATTTCCTTTCATAGATTAATCATGCATTGTTATCATTTAGATTAATTTTCTTTCATGCATTGTTATCATATAGAGTAGATCTCATTTTCATGCATTT
>MU223173.1:2206585-2222147 GCA_018584345.1 Thuja plicata | reverse complement strand
CTTGTATTTGTATTTCCTTTCATAGATTAATCATGCATTGTTATCATTTAGATTAATTTTCTTTCATGCATTGTTATCATATAGAGTAGATCTCATTTTCATGCATTTGAATCTCTCATTTCATGGTATACTTGCATAGGCACTAACTAGGTCAATCTAAGGGCCTCCATTTCAAACCTTTTCACTCCATGACTAGAGAGCTATGGATCAATATTTGAGGCCTCATTCTTGAGAAACCTTGGATGGAATGATTCATAGAAGTGTGTCAACATTTTAGCACACATTTTTGGCACCCACCGTGGGGCGCCAAAAATGTGTGTTAAAATGTTGACACACTTCTATGAATCATTCCATCCAAGGTTGCTCAAGAATGAGGCCTCCATTTCAAACCTTTGCACTCCATGACTAGAGAGTTATGGATCGATACTTGAGGCCTCATTCTTGAGAAACCTTGGATGGAATGATTCATAGAAGTGTGTCAACATTTTAGCACAGAGTAATGATCAGAGTTGGATTAATTCTACAAAAGAAAAACTTAATCAGATAGAGAAGAATTAGACTTTGGAACTTGTTCCCAGATGAAAGACAATAATGTGACAGGTACAAAATAGGTGTACCAAAAAAGCTAGATGAGAATGGAAAAGTTGTAAGAAATAAGGAAATATTGGTTTGCAAAGGTTATTCGCATATTGAAGGAATTGATTTTGAGGATACTTATGCTCCTATTCCTTGGATAGAAGCAATCAATTTTTTTTTGGCATTTGCAACATTCAAGAGATTCAAATTTTATCATATGGATGTTAAGTCTGCATTCTTAAATGGAGAACTGAAGGAAGAAGCATACATTGAACAACCATGAGGTTTCAAATCATAAAAGGATCCAAATGCTATGTGTGGGTTAAAGAAGGCATTATATGGATTGAAGCAGACACCCAGACCCTAGTATGGTAAATTAGACAAATATTTGACCAGTCAAGGATTCAAGAAAGGATGGGCCGACAATAATTTGTACTTCAAGGTAAATGCATAAAATATTTTGATCATTGTTGTGTATTTTGATGGCATCATCTTTGGTGGAAAATATGACTTGTGCAAAATATCTGCAGAAGAAATGCAAAAGGAATTTGAAATGTCATTGATAGGAGAATTAAACTTCTTTCTTGGATTGCAAGTAAGTCAGGATAGTAATGGCATTTTTATTTCTCAATCCAAGTATGTGAAGGAGCTATTGAAGAAGTTTGGTTTAGAAATTCAAAGTCTGTTCGAACTCCTATTGTTACCGACATCAAGTAAACTAAGGAAGATGACTCATTGAAAGAAGATGCAAGTTTGTACAGATCAATGATTGGAGGTTTTTTGTACTTGACTGCTACCAAACTAGATATTATGCATGTAGTATGTTTGGCAGCCAAATTTTAGCTAGAACCGAAAGAGTCACATATTATGGCAGTCAAAAGGATTTTTAGATACCTCAAAGAGATAAAATATATGGGATTATGGTACCCTAGAAAATCAGATTTTTCACTAACAACATATACATATGTAGATTGGGTAGGTTGTTTAGACAACAAAATAAGTATCAATGGTGGAGCTTACTTTCTGCACTCCTAGTTAGTTTCTTGGTCAAGCAAGAAGTAGGATTCTATAACATTATCTACTACTGAATCCGAGTATATTGTAGTGTCCTTGTGTTGAACTCAAGTATTATGGATGAAATTTTTTTGCATGATATAGGAAATACTTTTGATGGACCAATTCCTATCATCTATGATAATACCAATGCGATAAGTATGTCAAAAAATCTAGTGATGCATCGCAAAATAAAACATATTGACATTAGATATCACTTTATCACAGAAAAGGTTGAAGAAGGTGTAGAAAAGCTAGAGTATGTACCCAAAAAGGAGAAGGTTGAAAAAATATTCACCAAACCTTTGTGCAAAGATACATTTGAGTATCTCAGAGGGAAGTTGAGGGTTCTGCCCCTTCCTAATGTTCACTAAATGCATCGGTGTGTGCATTGATCCAGTACTTTCCATAGCTATGTCTTTCTGGATTGATGCTTTGAGGCTTCATCTCATGGGAGAAGAGTATTTCAGTAAGGGTGAGTTTTTCCTGGCCCTTTTTCATTGTTGTCAAAGGGGGATAATGTTTTGGTTATTTTTCAGGTATTTATTCTGTGCTTTGTTATTGATGAATGTTTCCATCAATGACAAAGGGGGAGATTGTTAGAATGTGAAGTTAATTCTATGCAATTATGTTTTCATTGATGTCAAAATAATCATTCTTTCAACTTTTGGTGTATCAGTTACTATGTTTATGTCATATTTGTGTATCAGTTGATGTGTACTGATAGTTTGGGGTATCGTTTGGTGTGCTTGGCGCATTCACCGATATGTTGTTGTTTCTGGAATCTGCACTATGGTATTTGTTGGAACCGAGTACCTTGGAGAAGGTGTTGAGTATTTTCCCGAAGCATGGTGTGTTGTATCAGTCGTGCTGGTCCTCATTTTATTCCTTCCCACCATGGGAATGTTTTGTTGTGAACTATTTCAAATTCATGTGGTTGACCCGATAGATCTCATGGTGTTGTATAAGTAAGGCCTGGACATAAGCATTAATATATACAAGTGTATGCATGTGTGGCTTGTGTATATTATATATGAAGTGACTAAAAATCTATACGAAGGAGATTTGTGTTCATGCAGAGAATTCTATAGATATTAGAGGTGGATTCTATCACTTTACATTTATTCTGACAATGATCCATTGTGTATTGGAAGTGACCCCTTGTATATCAGTAGTGAGCCTCTTTGTATTGGTAGTGATTCAACCATTAGTGAGCCTTCTTGCAGTGAGCATTTCTGGTAGTGAGCATTTGTATCAAATCATCATTCTCAGTGTCACCCTAATACATGTTTTTATATTTCATGAGAATTAGCTTCTATGTGGTTTTTCCCATCTTGGGGTTTCCACGTAAAATATGGTGTTCTCTATTTCAGTGTCCCTATGTACTTCATGCTAATATTTACTGTGGATGTTTGATGTACTAAACCAATAAATGTTAAGTTGTTATTGGAACTGATTAAGTGATAACTGACAAAGAGAAAGTTTTAATAGTTATGTGGGAATAACTGATTCAACCNCTCCCTCATTTATTCGGTCTATTCAACATCTTCCATGTGAAATGGGAAATCAATTAAACATGACAACAACCCCCTTCCCAATCCTTATTGATACATTTGAGACCCAATCCCTTGAGAGGAAGGTGTCCCCTTGAGAACTCCCTTTTCTTATTTCTCTACAATTTTGGAAGGTTTGATTTAGCTAGATACAAGTCATATAGGAATTGGGTGAACCTATCCACTTTTGACATATCTATAGTATTGGTGTTTGAGACGTGAAAAAAAATATTTTGGTGAAAATAATGTGAAGATAAAATATGTTTGGGATATTTTATCACACATTTCACTTATTCCATCATGTTCTATTTTCATCATCACTCATTTATTTTCAAATGTCTCTAAATATATCATGTCTAGAAATACCTCAAATAATGTTCCTTTACATAAATCCTTGACACCTAATAATCATTAAATGCATTTGTGCATTTTAATTCATGTTTTAAATAGGTATTAATATAAGGTAAATAACTCTAATGGTAGACTCAAAGAGCATGAGTTTTTTTACAAAAGCTAAAAACTAAAAATTGAATCAATTTGATTACCCCTCTATGTTAAAAAAACATCATCAAAGAACAACTTTTTAAACCTAAAATAATCATTTAAGAGCCTAATAGGGTTTAGTGTGATTAGAAGGCCATGCAAAGGGTTTGACAATATAAAGAGACTATAAATACTACTTATATGAATGATTAAAAGCCTATGTTCATTATTATCAACCAAAAGGATAATGTAAAAGCACATGACAAATAGGATTTCTTCTCTCCTAATGTTTCACTTTGTCACAAACTTGTGTCAACATCCAACTTGAAGTGCTAATTTCTAAAACCTAGATTGAAAGTAGGCAAAGTTTCAAATATACCATCACTTCCCTAGCTCAACATGTTAAAATTATTGATGATGGATATACTATGTAGCCATTCCATAACCTAGTGAAATTTAATGTAAGGTAAATATCACTAAAGTGATAGCTCCATATTAATTATTTCATCATTGTCACTAATGAACACACCTCATGTTGGCTCATTATTTTAATTTTTAGTTATATAATACGAATAGTAAGGCTTGTGTATAGACCTAATATAAGGGCATTTTGGTTCACATGAAATTATGCATTGCTTAAAGAAAATTTAGGTTTTGTTTTAGTTCTAGTCTAGTGTAGTTTTATTTTGGTGTATTTAATGTTGTGTTTAGTTATTTTCTTAGGAGTTAAAATTTTGATCAAATGGTGACATGGTCTTGTTCAATGGCTTAATGGGTATCCATGGTTTCAATTTGGTGAAAATTAGGTCAAAATAATTTAACCTGATTAGTAATTTTGGTAGCATCATGAACAAGTTGGCAAAATAGACATTTCTAGGAGACCTTGGAATTTTTGACAACTTTTGATCCCTACCCAGAGCACTAAAAAGTTCCTATTGATTGTGAATTAATTGATTAACTTATTGATCAATTGAAAATATGTAACATATTCTTGCCAAAGGTCTAGCAAATTATGGGAACCCTTAGAACCCTAGACAATTATGAGCTCCCTTAGATTCTCCAACAAGGTGTGGATCATTGATTCCTTTGGAGACTTAAACTAAAATAATATAAAGTGATAAAAAGTAACTTTGAATTTTAAAACCTAATAAAGGGATGAGAGTACAAGTTTCAAGTGAAGAATGAAACCCCAATGAAGGCTAAATTAAAATAATTTAACCCTTTCTTAGTACTTGGTTGTAGTTCCTAAGGACTCAAATTATCTAATGAAGGGAATAAGTATTTTGGAGATTGAATAGTTCCTAATGAGTCTTAAATAACCTACGACACTATGAACACTCCTGGAAACATTTTGGAAGATGTTTCAAAATTGTACACATGTTCAATGGTTTGAATTCCTCTTTTGATGTTTGAACTATAATAATTGGAGTATACCAAAAAGATCATATGCCATAAAGATGGTCTTTTGGTCAAAAGAGGAATAGCTATAAAATTTCTTTGGAAGCTAAAAGAGGGTTGAAGTAGATAAAAATAGCCAACTAAAGGTTTGAATTAGTCCAAGAAAGAGATCTTGACAACTTTTTTGTAGTGAAATTGAGGGAGAGAACTATTGATGGAAATGACAAGAATGATATAAAAATAGTGATGATGGGGTCCATTTAAAGAGAATAATCATTAATGAACCCATTAGAGAAGGAGTGAGAAGGGTGGCCATGAGAGAGAGGGGGCATGGGATACATGATATATGAAGGGAAAGATCCTAATAATAGTATAGGTACCAAATGTCAATAGTTTTATCCTATGAGTGTACGTAATGCAATAAAATGTCTTAAAGTAGATTCTGTTAAATAATTAAAACCTTTGATCCTATTGTGAATTTGGACATTGTATGTTTATCATTTGCAATAATTGAATAGAAATGATTTATTTTGGTAATTGATGTTGTTTTTTTCTATGTGATTGTGTAACTTGATAAGGCCCTCAAGTTTCATATATGTTAGATGGTATTGAAACAGGTTGCCCTTGGGAGATTGTGAGATTAAGGTTGAGATTGTGATATCGTCTTGATTGTATCAACTGGTATCAAACAAATTTAATCACCAATAAGTGTTGAATTTAAGGTTCTTATACCATCTTGATTATGTCAAATGGTATGAGAGAAAGATTCACATTGGGATAATTGTTGAATAGAGCATGGAGAAATTTTGTTGGTTGAGATTAGGTGTATATTGAAATGCATTATGTGAATAATTATGAGGAACTCTATTTTTTTTTTTCTTTTTACAAGTATGAAGGGTTCCTATAATTACAAAGAACTTGAATGGTGAGATTGTTGGCTATTTTCTAATAGGACAAATACCTAAATGGACCAAATGCCTATTATTAACAATAAATCATTGCTATTTCTAAATTTTATATCCAATATAAATGGGTCAGTAGTTCAAAATAGAAAATAATTTGTTTATATAAAACAACACATTATTGTATAAAATACAATTATATCCAACACAAATGGACCAATAATTGAACACTTAAACATCTTGACAACCCTTCAAATTTCATGGGAAAATACTTCGTATTTATTGTGTTGAGCTTATATATTGTGAGAGAACAAATATTAATATGAAATACTTTAATACATAAACATATAAATGGCACTCTTATAAGAGTGATCATATAAAAAATATTTATTTCACTAGTTAATGAATATATTTACGTGTTTTTAAATAACATTTGTATATTCTAAGTGTTTAATGACGACTCCATTATCTGATTATTTTTTGATTTACACATAAACTATATTTATAATAAATAGAAAACACATTATTATATCAACTATAACTTACATCCAGCAACATGAATTTGATGAAGTTGGTGATGGTCCATCACAATAAAATGCAAATAAACACTACTATTTACATCCAACAACACAAATTTGATGAAGTTAGTGATGGTCCCTCACAATACAATACAAATAAACATGAAAGCCTCAACCTCTTGGCATGTAGGGGTTAAGGACCACAACAAGATCCATGATTCAAATTGAATAAAGACCCCAACAAAAGTGTGCACTTACATATTTATCAATAGCGCAAAAAAGTAGGAATAGTAGCCATGATTCAAATTATACTTCCTAATAAAAAACAAGATTATCCTTGAAAAATTAACCAAAAATACAAACACGAATGAATCAATAGTCAATATGTTTTGATACCATCATATTCACAATAAACATATGAACATAAAATGGACCAATACCATGTTGAGAATAAAGAAAGATACAAATTTTGAAATAAAAGGATAAACGAAAAACACAGAATGCACACACAGAGAAAACATAGATTTATAGTTGTTTGTCCCAAAAGGACTACATCCACTCTACAAGAAGGGGAAATCACTTTTATTCAAACTTTCAACATGCAGCCATGCACAACAACTCTATTACATATATCTTCTTTTCAAGAAGTAAACCCAAACAATAATCTTTGGCTATCACAGCAAAAGAGAGGGAATAAGAATCGATTCAAAAAAGGAAACCCAATAGTCATCAATTACTCGATGATTGGGCTTTAGTCTTCATTAAAAATGTTAAGTCTAATCAATGCTACGAGAAGAGCTGCATAGTGATATTCCCACTTGGATCTTATGGTTATTCTCACAATGCCAAGAGAAGTTCTACAATATTCAAACTTCTCCCGAGATACAACCTTTGTTAGAACATCTACCAGATTTACTTTTGTGTCAATTTTCTCTAACTATAATTTTCCTTCCTCAAGAGCATGACAAATGAAGTGATATTTAATCTCAATATGCTTCGTACGGCTATGGAAAGAGGAGTTCTTAGCCAAATGAATGGCGTTGTTACTATCAAAAAACAAATTGAAATTCGATTGCATATATCCCAACTCTCTAAATAGTCCCTGTAGCCATATCAAATCCTTTGCACCCTTAGTGAGAGAAACATATTCAGCCTCAGTAGAGGAAAGAGCAACTATCAGTTTCTTACGAGAGGCCCAACTAGTCATTGCCCCGACAAAAGTAAATGCATAACATGTAGTAGACCATCTCGTATCTAAATCACCGGCCATATCAGAATCAACATAACCATAAAGCTTTGTATTTTCACTTGTGAAATATAAAACATAATCTGAAGTACCTTTCAAGTACCGAAGAATCCATTGAAATGCTTGCTAATGTGTTTTTCTTGGATTACTCATAAAGTTTCTCACAACTCCCACTACATGAGCAATATCCGAATGAGTACAAACTATTGCATATATAAGAATGGCAACTGTAGATGAGTATAAAATATTATCCATTTCTTCCTCTTCTTCCAAAGTAGAAGGACACATTGCAGAAGCTAACCAAAAGTGATCAGCCAAAGGAGTAGCAACATATTTTGCATTTGACATATTGAATCTATCCAAAAAATTTAAAATAAAGTTTTCTTGAGACAAATTAATTACACGTTTCTGTTTGTTTCAAATTATATCCATGCCAAGAATCCTCTTTGCTAACCCTAAATATTTCATGGGAAAATGAAGAGCCAAATGATTTTCTGAGTCATTAACAATGCACACACTTGTGTCAGCAATGAGCATATCATCGACATAGAGTAATAAAATGACAAACACACCATTGGGAAGTCACTTGCAGTAAACACACGGATCTGATTCACAGTTTATAAAGTTTTGTTGTGTCTTAAATAAATCAAACTTTAAATGCCATTGGTGCGGGGATTTCTTAATCCCATATAGAATTCATTTTAATTTTCAACTTAAAGTGCTATTCACCCTTTTTAATAAAGCCCTCAAGATGATCCATGTACAGTTCTTCTTCAATATCTTCAGGAAGGAACGTTGTTTTGACATCAAGTTTCTCACGATCGAGGTCCAAAATTGCTGCCATACCCAAAACCAAATGGATTGTATGCATTTTTCACAACTGGAGAAAAAATCCCATTAAAATCAATGCCCTTTTGCTGAGAAAAACCTTTTACCACCAATCTGGCCCTGTATCTTTTCTGTCCTCTAGCTTCTTCTTTCAGCCTGTAGACCATTTATTTTTCAAAAAAAAAAGATTTGGTGGAGCAGGGAATAAATCCCAAGTATCATTTGTTTGCAAAGACTCTAGTTCATCCTTCATTACATTCATCCAATGCACAAAATTCCCATCATGATATGCTTGTCGAAATGTCTGAGGATCTGCCTGATCAGAACATATAGAATAAAAACTCAGTCATCAAATTTTTTTGGACGTTTTCTTTCTCTGGTAGACCTCCGTAGTGGAATAATATGATTATTTTCTTCATTGTGAAAGGACCAAAAACCCTTTGTATTTCCAGCAATGAATTCATTGTGAATGCCATGTATATTACTATCATGATTCTCTTCTCGCAATTCAGATGTCATAAGAGTTGCACTAGAAGTGTAGAGCGCTGGCAAAGAGGGAGGCATTTGGGAGACAAAATTCTCACACTCTACTGAGAATCGGTCAAGAGGGGTGGAGTAGAGTCCCCACGTGACAAGCAAGGTTGTAGGTAAGCCAAACCAAATGGGAGAGGCTGCAGATTGAATATTGGCGATAGAGTAATGAGTGGAGGCTGCGATGGGAATAGAGCAGCCTGCTTTGCAACAACTCCACCGTTATAAAGTTGACCAAGTTGTGCTGGTGTTGAGGTAGTCACAGGGGTAAAATGTGTTGGCATATGATGAAGAGGAGCAGGTTTTGAAATAATGGGGAGAGTATTGGTCATAAGGGTCTGTGAATTAATTATGCAAGGCAAAGCATTTGTAGAAGAGGGTTGTCCAACAGTGCTGGAAGGGATAACCGTAGATGGGTGAAATGTGACCCAGGGAATTCTCTGTACTGGAGTGCCATTGTCAAATAGATCAAATTCAATAGAATCGCCAGAAGTGGTATTCTAATTTTGCAAGCCTGAGAAAACTTTTTCATTAAAGATAACACCCCGACTGCGGATAAATTTCTTTGCAATGGGATCCCACAGTCTAAAACCGAATTGATCTTCACCATACCCCAAAATCATACATCGCTTGGATTCAAAATCAAATTTTGTTCGCTAATCTTTGGGAACATGCACGTAAGCATCACAGCTAAAAACACACAAATTTTTAAATGAAATTTTTTTCCCAAGCCATCTTTCTTCTGGAATGTCAAAATCAAGACGAGATGAAGGAGCACAATTAATTAAATAGACAATAGTATTACATGCCTCTGCCCAAAATTCTTTCCCCAAACTAGCATTGGAGAGCATGCACCAAGCTCTTTCCAAAATAGTCTAATTTAACCTCTCAGCTGCACCATTTTCTTGAGGTGTATAAGTGACTGTTTTAATGTGATGAATGTCATTATCTGCGCAAAAAATGTCAAATTATGAAGAGAAAAACTCACCACCATTATTCGTTAATAGACATTTCATTTTCTTGCCAATCTGATTTTCAACCATAGCCTTCAAACTTTTAAATTTAGAAAACACCTATGATTTCTTATTCAACATATAAATCCAGACTTTATGCGTGCAATCATCAAGAAATGTAACAAAGTAATTTGCACCACCAATAGAAGTTACCTCTGTAAGACCAAAAACCTCAGAATGCATAAGCTCGAATAGAGAAGATTTATTATCATGACCCATATGCTTAAATTTGGTTCAATTTTGTTTTCCATAAAGGCAATGCTCACATAACTCCAAATCAGCCAATTTAAGACCCGAAAGCTGATCGCGTTGAAGAATTACCTCAAGACCCTTCTTACTCATGTGACCGAGCCTCTTGTGCCAAAGTTCAACGTTACTATCCGTAACGGTCATGGTAGATCCCACTTCACCATTGCATTATAAAACATATAAACTCCCTAGTTTCTTTCCTTTTACCAAAATCAGAAAACCTTTGGTTACTTTCCATGAATCTAAGGAAAAAAGAACATTATAGTCTTGTGCATAAAGTTGACTTACATAAATCAGATTTCTTTTAAGAGAGGGAACATGATGTACATCTTTCAAGATCCATTTGCTACAATTTTTCAGTGATAATAAAATATCACCCGTTTCTACAATGTCTCATTCTTTGTTATCTCCAAGAAAAACTTTACCAAACATACCTTCTTGATAATTCGTGAAAGCACTCCAACATGGAGTAGCATGGAAAGAGGCTCCAGAATCTAGAACCCACAAACTTACATTTGTGTCATCAGTTGCAAGAACCAATACACCATCATCCTTAACAACTACAGTATGTGCTCCATAATTTATCACTCTATCTTGGGCCTTTTTGTATTTCCACATTTCTTTTTGGTATATCTCGGTTTACCACAAAACCAACATGTACTATTTCTACCTCTTGATTGTGATCGATGTGTGGAGTGAGAGCTTCCATTATTGTTATTTATACCTCTTTCTTTACTCCTACCTCAATTGTTTGTGCTAACTGTTATTAATGCGTCACCTGAGGAAGAATCGTGATTCTTCCTATGCATGTCTTCGTTGAGAAGTGTAGCATCAGCCTCATCAAATTTAAGTTTAGTTTTGGCAGCCACCTAAGTGTTGACTGCCATTACCACTCCTTCCCAACTATTTGACCATGAACATAACAATAGACTAGCTTTCATTTCATCATCTAATGTTATGCCTACTAAAATTAATTGAGAAAGTAATGTATTGAACTCATTGAGATTACTTGACATAACTCCTCCTTCTTTCATTTTCAGATTGAATAACATTTTCATAATTAATACCTTGTTCGATGCTTAAGCTATCTCATATAATGAAGATAATTAATCCCACATCTCTTTTTTTTTCTTCTCTATTGAGACATTAAAGAGCACATTTCTTGAGAGTGATAGAAAAATCATTGCCCGTGCTTTCTGATCGAGCTTCTCCCATTCTTCTGGCATTAGTGATCCTTGACCCTTGGTCTTTCCTTGCAACACAGCTGAGAGATCCTTCTTAATCAATAATGATTCAATCTATACTTTCCATAATCCAAACTTTTTCCCAACAAACTTCTCAATTTTCTATTTTTCTGCTTCATCCATGACTTCGAGAAATCTTCATCGATTTCCAGAAAATCAAATCGAGCTTTTCTTGCTCTGATACCAATTGTTGAGATATAAATAAAGATACATATTTTGAAATAAAATGATAAATGAAAACCATAGAATGCACACACAGAGAAAACAATATTTATAGTTGTTAGTCCCAAAAGGACTATATCCACTCTACAAGAAGGGAAATCACTTTTATCCAGACTTTCAACATGCAGCCATGAATAGAAACTCTGCTACATAAATCTTTTTTTCAAGAAGTAAAGTTGAACAACAATCTCTGGCTATCATAGAAAAATAGAGGGAATAAGAATCAATTTAGCAAAGGAAACCCAATAGTCATCAGTTACTTGATGATTGGGCTTCAGTCTTCGTCAGAAATGTTACATACTTGTGATGCAGTCAAGCTCGGAGAGTCCAAGAATGGACTGTCCAAACTTGCAGCCAACAACAAGAACAACACATCGTAAACATAACAATAGAGGATATAGAAACACATATAAATTTGTATTCATTTTCAGATTCAATTGCATGCAACATGTCGGGTTGTAAGGCCTTCCTGGTTAGGGCCAAAAACAATGAAATCACACTAAGATCTAGCACCAAGATCTTCTACAAGCATCAGGGCATTTACCTTCTACTAATACACAACAAGTCATTGCAAGCTTCACCTCCACCTTCTAAACTAGTCCAGATATGTGACACACCACATAGAAACCTGTTAGGAACTCTGAGACATAATCTAAACTTGTGCTTGCAAGCCACCAAGCAATCTTCTTGCCTCCTAAGCCAACATGCCACTATCTCTTCCAGTTTCCTTCCACTATCTCAGATCCATAGATCTCTAAAAGAACTCTTCCAGCTCTTCTTCCTCTTCTGTCCTATACCTAACACTCTTTATTTATACAATCTTGCCACAAGTCAACATTACAAAAGAAATAAATCAAAAACACAAGTCAGCACGAAGAACACAACACCCAATGTGTTCTTCACCAGTCGGCTTGCAATGGTCATTAAATCCACCAGATTTAGGTCCACACAATCTCCAAAGAGAGATCCCACATAAATGTCATGACCCAAATTAAATACATAAGTTGACCAGTAGGTCGACCAACAGATCCAACTAATAAAACCCATTCGATGAAACAGACCACCAAGCAATAGACACCCACTCGGTGAAACTATCAAGCAATAGTAATAAACACCGAGACCCAACAGTGACACCGAGCCACTGCCAGCAATCGAGTCACATTGGTGAAGAAGAACCAACAAAAGTAACCAAGCTCTTCGGTGAGCCAACACCTCCAATCGAGCACCCACCATAGTTACCGAGTAGGTTAACACCGAGACCAAGAAACTAGCCACCGAACCAACAATAGTGACCGAGTAACCTTCAACTGAGCTCCAAAGCAACCAAAAATCTGACAAGAATATATTTTCCAAGAACCTCAGATGCCCCTGCATTAGACACCTGGGGTAACAAAAGAAGTGTGTCCCACACTTAGATTCCAGAAGAAAATCAGGAATCCACCACCTCATCTTAACCATCGGTCTCCACATCCTCAGGTTAAGAATAATAAATTCCACACTAGCACATCTTTCCTTCTCTGATCTAATCTCCACAATCTTTGTTAAAAAACAAACCAACTACCAAATCCACTAATAGACCCAAGAACCAGATCTAAAAGTTCTTCATACCATTCATCACCATCAACAAATGTATCCTCATCAAACCACTCAATCTTATCAACAAGAAGAAAATCAAGATGTCCACCATCTTCACTAGTCTCATCCACAACCTCATACCGATCAGAAAAACAATCAGCATCAATGCCCTTAGGCAAAGGTAACTCTTCCTCCTCATTAGCAATCTCATCATCAACAACAAGATGCTCT
The DNA here is from genome assembly GCA_018584345.1 of Thuja plicata. Lineage (NCBI taxonomy): Eukaryota > Viridiplantae > Streptophyta > Pinopsida > Cupressales > Cupressaceae > Thuja > Thuja plicata. The sequence continues at coordinate 2,208,525 of MU223173.1, read as the reverse complement.
ACAATTCCCATATCAGATCCATCCATCCAAGCATGAAAACCAACCACCTCTACAACAACAACATCAACTTGCTTCATCCTCATCTGAATGATGACATGTAACTGATTGAATGTTTGATAATGTTAAGTTGAAGATGATGCAAGACGTTAAATCAGTTAATGGTTTGTATTGTCATTGATGTCAACTTGATATCATCTGTATGGTCATATACATAATGCCAAAGACTTCAGAGAATCAATGGAACAAAGGTTATGCTTTCAGCAATAAATAAAAGTTAAGTATTCACCAAGTGACAGACTACACCGGCGGAGTGCACACCATCGGTAAAGACAGAGATAAAGTCATAGTGATGCCCGATGAGTAGAAGATAGTGTTGCCTGACGAAGTAGAATCACAGGATGCCTAACGAGATAAAATAGTATTTCCCGACGAGCAAGATCCAATGATGCCCGACGGACGGAGATCCTGAAGCTAACTGAAGTTATACCAACAAAACTCGCATTTGTCACCGGCGATGACTGTAGAGTTGACCGACAGAACAAAGAGATCAGAAAATGAAAAAATATCTAGCTGGCAGAGCTAAAGGATAGACTTAATTGGTTGTTTGATTTTTTTTATTCGACCATAGTTAAGTAAGTGATTTGTACAGTTGGCAAGAAGATAACTACGAGATAAATTAGGAGTTAAAGTCGTAAATCAATTTGGCTGGATTTTTTTTCACGCCAAGAATCAAGAATCAAGAACCTAGAATTAAGGAATATCATGTCTATATAAGAGACAAGCATAATTCACTTCCGTAAGCAATCAAATACACGGGGGAGTGAACTGATAGAAGATGTTGAAGAGAAACTGATGAAGGATAAACTTCATGCAGTCCTGATCAATCAAGCTAAGGGAGAGCTAAAGAATTCTGTAGACACCAATGAACAGAAAATCACAACATCACAGAGCAGAAAGAGTTAAGTACAAAGGAATTGAATTGATAGATTGATCAGAAAGATATTGTAAGTAAATAGATCTGAAAATCTGCAATTCAGTTGCATTAGAAACAAGTCATTTTGTTTTAGTTTAACCATTGAAGCATTAAGTCTCTTAACAGAGCAGGACTTAACTGTCTTTTGTAATTGAGGTATATCCTAATAGATTACCAGAAGGTTGACTCATGATAGTAGCATCGGTCTTACCTAAAGCCTATTGACAGTCTAAGAATGAGGCTGATTCAAGGATGGTAGTAAGATTAGCATAAAGCCTATTGACAGTCATGAGACTGATTCAAGGATGGTAGCATAGATGCTAGATACTAAGTAACAACCTATGTATAAAAATCATCTAACAAGGTCGCACTTAACCATGTGTTTGTAACCTTTAACAGGGTTGGCTCCTAACAGGGCTCACTTCAGAAGAGTGAAAATTTGGGGTATCGGTCCTAGTGGTTTTTCCCTTAACAGGGTTTCCACATTAAAATCCTTGTGTTATATGTGTATGGTTCATTACTTTATTGTTTTACATTTTACATAAGCATTTATGGATTTATTGGTATACTCTGCATATTTACTGAGTATTGGTAAATACAGTTCACTACTTATCAGTTATCAAGGAGAATAAGGATAGACAAGGTAAACCGACAAACATTTATTTGTTTCAAGTATTTCAAAGGCATGCATCTTGTAGAGACTTAATAATTGGAGAAGTATTGATTGGTGGATTAAATTTTAAATTGGATAAATTATTGAGGCCACTAATTCACCCTCCCCCCTCTCAGTTATTACTAACAATTGGTATCAGAGCTTGTGTGCTTAGAAGGAAGGTTTCGAGACCTAAGTAAAGATCACAAGATGAACAGACGAGATGTGCCCAAGTTGAACAAGGACAACTTTGCTTCATGGCAAAGCAGGATAAAGCTTCACTTATCAGGTATTGGAAATGATATTACTCAATAC
>MU223173.1:2181539-2202474 GCA_018584345.1 Thuja plicata | reverse complement strand
GCAATCAAAAGAACAATTGGCTGATATCTTCACCAAGCCACTGCCCAAGGATACATTTGAGTACCTGAGAAAAAGACTAGGGGTCAAACCCATGTCTAACAGTCAGTAAAAGGACTAGACGCTGCATTAGCCATATATTATAAGAATATCATGATTGATTGATGCAAGTAGAAGTTGAACTTCAAAGCTACATCTATATACAAAGAGGTATATATCAGAACCAAGCACTAGAATATATTGTTATACTGATAATGAATGAGGGAAATTCAAGGAATATATTATGGAAAGAAGAAATTGGTTGACAGAATGTCTTATATTTGCAAAATATTTGTTTGGCATTGTTGTCAAAGGGAGAGAATGTATCCATATTATCATCAGAAACTATTCATTATCATATTACTCCAAATAGGGAGAGGTCATATCCAAAGGGAGAGAATTTTTACTAAAGTTGCAAACAAAAGACAAAGACATCAAAGAAGCAGAACAGTCAAAGTGGACACAACACATCAGAAGAAGAAATAGAAAGTTGCAAGGATCAAATCTAAGCTAATACAAAGCTTACCGACGGTTAGACATTTTTTTTCAGTTATCAAAATAAACTGTTTGGTAATTTGATGAATCTCAACAATTGTATTTCATATTGTATTAGAAATAGTATAGTGTGATAATATAGTATGTTGCCATCAATGCCAAAGGGAGAGATTGATGACATGTAACTGATTGAATTTTTGATAATGTTAAGTTGAAGATGATGCAAGACATTAAATTAGTTAATGGTTTGTATTGTCATTGATGTCAACTTGATATCATCTGTATGGTCATATACATAATGCCAAAGACTTTAGAGAATCAATGGAACAAAGGTTATTCTTTCAACAATACATAAAAGTTAAGTATTCACCAAGTGACAGACTACACCGACGAAGTGCACACCTTCGGTAAAGACAGAGATAAAGTCACAGTGATGTCCAACGAGCAGAAGACAGTGTTGCCCGATGAAGCAGAATCATAGGATGCCCGATGAGCTAAAAATAGTATTGCCCGACAAGCAAGATCCAATGATGCCCGATGGACGAAGATCCTAAAGCTAACTGAAGTTATACCAATGGAACTAGCAGTTGTCACCAGCGATGACTGTAGAGTTGACCGACAGAACAAAGAGATCAGAAAATGACAAAATATCTAGCTGGCAGAGCTAAAGGATAGACTTAACTGGTTGTTTGATTTGTTTTATTCAACCACAGTTAAGTAAGTGATTTGTACAGTTGACAAGAAGATAACTACGAGATAAATCAGGAGTTAAAGTCGTAAATCAATTTGGTTAGATTGTTTTTCATGCCAAGAATCAAGAATCAAGAACCTAGGATTAAGGAATATCATGTCTATATAAGAGACAAGCATAATTCACTTCCGCAAGCAATTAGATACACAGGGGAGTGAACTGATAGAAGATGCTAAAGAGAAACTGATGAAGGATAAACTTCATGCAGTCCTGATCAATCAAGCTAAGGAAGAGCTAAAGAATTTTGCAGACACCGATGAATAGAAAAGCATAGCATCATATATCAAAAAGAGTTAAGTACAAAGGAATTGAATTGATAGATTGATCAGAAAGATATTGTAAGTAAATAGATCTGAAAATCTGCAATTCAGTTGCATTAGAAACAGGTCATTTTGTTTCTGTTTAACCATTGAAGCATTAAGTCTCTTAACAGAGCAGGACTTAACAGTCTTTTGTAATTGAGGTATATCCTAACAGATTACCAGAAGGTTGACTCATGATAGTAGCATCAGTCTTACCTAAAGCCTATTGACAGTCTAAGTAGGAGGCTGATTCAAGGATGGTAGTAAGATTAGCATAAAGCCTATTGACAGTCATGAGATTGATTCAAGGATGGTAGCATAGATGCTAGATACTAAGTGACAACCTATGTATAAAAATCCTCTAATAAGGTCGCACTTAACCGTGTGTTTGTAACCTTTAATAGGGTTGGCTCTTAACAGGGCTCACTTCAGAAGAGTGAAAATTTGGGGTATCGGTCCCAGTGGTTTTTCCCTTAAGAGGGTTTCCACGTTAAAATCCTTGTGTTATATGTGTATGGTTCATTACTTTATTGTTTTACATTTCACATAAGAATTTATGGATTGATTGGTATACTCTGCATATTTACTGAGTATCGGTAAATACAGTTCACTTCTTATCAGTTATCAAGGAGAATAAGGACAGACAAGGTAAACCGACAGACAGTTATTTGTTTCAAGTATTTCAAAGGCATGCATCTTGTAGGGACTTAATAATTGGAGAAGTATTGATTTGTGGATTAAAGTTTAAATTGGATAAATTATTGAGGCCACTGATTCACCCCCCCCGCTCTTAGTTATTACTAACATTGAACAGGTCTTTGCACCGGCCAAACAAGCCTCGGTCTGATTGGAAACTGCCAACTGACATTATATTCACTCGGTTCTACCAACCGATCAGTTAACTCCTCAAGCCTTCTATCAATTTTGCACATGATCTTCTCCTCTAACATGTGAAACTTCTCCATTAGTAAAGATATTAGATCCTCTGCCCAAAGTTCAACAAGACCAACAGATCTAGGATTACCGAGCTCAAAAAAAGTAACCCTAATCTCTTCCAAGACCTCAGTCTTTAACTTCTTCATCTCATCACGGATCTCAACTAGCAGATCCTCAATAATCCAATCAATCATCTCAGGGTCCAATATTCTCAGAGGCATCTCTCTAGATCTTTGAAAACCCTAAGCTCCATAAGAAATGAACCAGCTTTGATACCACTTGATGTATTCAAGCTCAAAGGGTCCAAGAATGGATTGTCCAAACTTGTAGCCAACAACAAGAACAACATAGTGGAAACATAACAACACAGGATATAGCAAAACATATCAATTTGTATTTATTTTTAGATTCAATTACATGGAACATGTCAGTTTTTAAGGCCTTCCCAGTTAGGGCCAAATACAATGAAATCACACTAAGATCTAACACCAAGATCTTCTGCAAGGATCGGTCCATTTACCTTTTACCAATACACAACAACCCACTTCAAGCTTCAGCTCCACCTTTTGAACTAGTCCAGATCTATGACACACCACACAACAACCTGGTAAGAACTCCAAGACATAATATAAACTTGTGCTCGCAAGCCACCAAGAAATCTTCTTGCCTCCTAAGAAAACATGCCACTAGTTCTTCTAGTTTCCTTCCACTATCTCAGATACATAGATCTCCACAAGAACTATTCCATCTCTTCTTCCTCTTCTGTCCTCTACCTAACACTTTATTTATACAATCTTTCCACAAGTGGGCATTACAAAAGAAATAAATCAAAAACACAATTCAGTACCAAGAACACAACACCCAATGTGTTCTTCACCAGTCAGCTTGAAATGGTCATTAAATCCACTAGATTTAGGTCCACACAATCTCCAAAGAGAGATTCCACATAAATTTTGTGACCCAAATTAAATGTATAAGTCAGCCAATAGATCCAAGCAATAAAACCCATTTAGTGAAACAAACCACCGAGCAATAGACACCCACTCAGTGAAACTACCAAGCAATGCTAACAGACACTAAGACTCATCGCTGACACCAAGCCACTGCCAGCAACCGAGTCCCATCAGTGAAGAAGAACCAACACAAGTAACTGATCTCGTCGGTGAGCCAACACCTCCAAATGAGAACCCACCACAGTTACCGAGCAGGTTAACACCGAGAAATTATTAAATGGGAAAATATAATAATGTCTGGCAACATGTTGCATATGTACACAAATTATGTATATGTCAAACAGTAAGGTGCCTAATATTGTGTTTATGAATGCAGATTGGTTTAGATTGTTTGGCAATGGTGGTGAAATTATGAAATTTGGGGTGTTGGCTAGAGTAATTTGTTTTTTTGAATTAAAGGTGTCTTTAAACAAGTTTTGTAGATTATGAAATTAGTAAATTATTTTCTTGATCTGGTGAGCTTTCTCTTTCAATTAAATGTTTTTATTTGTACTAGATTTTTACAACCTTTTTTACTGGATTTTTCAAACTTTTCATACAAATATGAAAATAGTGTGCGGATATAGTGATTTTGATTCTCACTATGGTTTTTCATGTATTAGAATTTTTATGTAAAAATATGGTTTTCATGTCTGTGTTGTCATTGTAATATCTCTCATTGATGTTTAATTAGATTAAGATGATTGATGAGTGACGACAACAAAAAAATTTAAGTTGAGTTCAAGATTGATTCACCCCCTCTCACTCTTGTGGCATGTTCGACATTTCCTTAGATCAATCTAGCATCATTTGAGTCCAAAATTTGACATCTTTTATTGGACCTTACATCTTGTTCTTCACTTATTTGGCCTCTATCTACGATCATGTTAGTCAATTTGTCATTTTTTAGGCTTGTACTCATTTGTATAGTGCAAGTTTGATCAATAGATCTTCACCTAGTTATCATCCCCAAGGTCTTAAACTCAATATTTCCCAAGTCTTGGAATTGAATTTATTTTCATCATTACATCCCAATATCTTCAAAAATCCAAAACATATTTGCAAAATAATATAAAATACCAAAAAATATCACATTAATAAGCCCCAAAAATAAGTTTATCTTTCATATAGCTTGTGCATTATTTCCAAGTTCTTCAAATCTCTTTTATGCCTCCCATGAATAGGTCTCAATGTAATAAATAAAATATGGATCCTTTTAAATCAGATTCAATGCTTAACACCACGAGTCAGTACTATGAGAGTCACAATCTTGAGAAAGTACCAAAATACCTACCACCATTACCACCTTCTGATTTTTCTATAGGAGAAATCAAATCTAGTTTGACCTAAGAGGAAATTAAGGAAGGTTTACAAGACCCAAAGATACAAGTTATCCTAGAAACCATTGTCTCCTCTGAACCTGATTGATACTTTTTATTTTTAGCACAACAAGGAGCCAAACTACCCCAAGATTTTGATCTTTCCAGCATCAATGAAAACATAGAACACACCAACTTTGCAACTACATCAAACATGTTAAATCCAACTCAAAAATGCATCATCCTCATCATTTGACCTTCAATTTAACAATCCCCTTTTCAATATGTCACCCACACTTAAGAAAAATACAACATCTTCCTATACCAACATCTCACTCATTGACCAAAACATACAATCTTCAAACTCAAATGTGTCACCTTTAAAATTGAATGTGCCACCTTCAAACTAAAATGTGAAACCTTCAAACTCAAATGTGCAACCTTTAAACTCCAATGTGTCACCTTCAAGCTCAAAAGTGCTACCTTAAAACTTCAATGTGCAATCTTCAAACTTTGATGTGCCACCTCCATATTCAAATGTGTCACCACCAAGCCAAAACCTACCACCCAATAAAAATCAACCCAATTCCATGTCGTCATCATTGTCAAATTAAATCCTCTCCTAATCAAAAATCAACAACCTCAACAAAATACCAACCCTATTAAACCTTGTGCAACTCATTCAAACATAAATACCAATCCCTCAAACCCATCAATTATCAATCAAAACACAATCAATCCTCCACTAAATCAAAACTCTCTACCTTCACCTCAACACCAAACACATCTTCAAGTGGTGACACACATAACCCATCTTTTGAATATCTTTTGAAATACCCAACATAGCCCCAACACAACACACACCCAACACATCATAACCTAAACCCTAAAGGAATCAACCAAATGTTGGACATAACCAAAATCCTACTTACACACCCCCTATAACATACAACCAATATCAAATGCCTCCAACATTAAACTACCAACCTATCTATCATGGCATCAATCCCCATGTTTTGACAACATCCTACAACAACACATAGCAAACCTCAAACCAAAATTTTACAAACTTATTGACTCGACAATTGTGAAATCTTCAACAACAAATCAAAAAATTTCAAATGGGGGGAAACAAAGAGACATATAATTTTGAAAAGATTTGTTCATGCTCCTTTGGTAGGAGTATACCCATGCCTCCTTTTCCACAAAACTTTGAGATGCAAAAATTTGACAAATACAAGGAAAAGACCAATCCTAAGGACCATGTCCAAGAATTCTATATGGCATGCTTAGAATTTTCTTACAATGAAACTATTGGTCATATTTTGTATTTTGGTTTGAACTTGTGTAGGGTTGCAAAAAAGGTTTTAGCCCCTGATAATTTTCTCAGTTTTTGTGCCTAGTTCATGGCTCCAATGGTCTCTGATTTAAAAAACCTAAGTCTCTATGAAAAATCTTCTTTAAATGATGAAAATCTTGCCATGTCTTGCAAATTTTTAAACCCTAGATTCAAATTTATAACCATTGGTTTTAAGAAAACCCTATTTCCTTGGCCAAATTATTGCTAAACCCTAAATCCTTCATGGGAGATTCTATTTCGTAGTTACCTTTTCGGAGCCACTTAAGTCTTATTTTTGTCAAGTGTGTGGCCAAGGAATATTATTTATCTAGCACAAGTTCTTATCTCCTAATCTCCAAATGATTTGGAATATGCTTTATTCTTTTTGAGATCAAGCGCAGATTGTGGATGCAATTTTGATCTTGTGGCCAGCACTGGAACTCGCAATAAAAGTCAAAGTCTTCTTTGTATCCAGTGATCCCGAGAGGGTCATGGATCTTGTTCTGACATGGTCTTGATCAGGCGGTCTGCGCTAGATCTCGTGATGTTACTCAGGTTAAGAAATTCATTCAGAGATCTCGAGACTTAGTTATCTCGTAATCTCTAGATTTGATCGTGGTAAAGAAAGTGACTTGGGGTAAAGATGGAGTTTGATCATATGCAGACACGTGTCCAAGTGCGGGGTCAGAAAGGATGGTTCTCGTTGAGTCTCAGGATCAAACCATGGTTAGAGTATTCATTCAGCGACTTAGTGATCTAGTCTATCTCATGATCTCGTAATAAACCTATGATAAAGCTCAAAGTCTAGTCAGGTTTACTTCGAGATTAAATGATGATCGTTGATGTAAGTCAAGATCAAGTGTCGGTGCTTGATCTAAGAACCAAACTCAAGCTAAGAGATCTATTCTGAGATTTGGAGACTACGTTGTCTCTGAATCTCCAAATAGACTCAAAGTTAAGAAAAGTTACCTAGGGTCGAGTTCAAGGTTTACACAAATTTAATCATGGTCATTCATTGAAATTAGAATCTATGGTTTGTGCGTGATCTCTGGATATGACTAGAGTTATTTGATTCATTCCACGACTTGGAGATTTCCTTTATCTCGTGATCTTGAGGTAAACCTGTGGTCAAGGCATGGTTGTATTTTTTCTTTGGTCACGTGATCTCTGAGTAGACCCAAGGTTAAGTGAAGTATTTATAGATTAAGAGAGGAACGTAGATCTTGTTATGTCCTTGCATTGATCGTATGGCATGAGCTTGATCTTTGGATTTGACCAGAGTTAGTGAAATCATCTGGCAACTTGGAGATAAAGGGTAATTGGTTGACCAGAGTTCAAGGCTAGTTCAAGGCAGGTTAAGGGCCAAAGTCAGAGATAAAGTAAAGATCAGACAATTTCAGAAAGATTATGTTGTGGACGTAAAGCCTTATGAAGAAGATACATAAGATCTATCCTTTGAGGCATTACGCCTGCGTGCCACTTGTCCAAGATCGGATCTGAAAGCCCAGGTAACCTAAAAAGAATCTACGAATCTGTTTTAAAGTATAAGAAGTTTGAATCTAGATCATTGATGGAGATGTCCGCGCCATTTGTAGCCGTTTAACTACTTTTTAAATTTTTTAAAAAGACTTTCTCAGGGTTTTCAAGTGGTGTTTCATGTCATCATGTTGCAGAACATTAAATAGGTAAATTTGATCTTCTGGGTTATATGTTTACACCTGTTGGATGTCATATGGAGGAGAGATTGGTGTTTGTAAGACATTTATTACAAAAAATTATCTTCTTAGGGTTTTCGTTATCTTGTAAAATAGTATTTAAACATTTGGCTTATCTTGTTTTGTTCTTCACCATAAATAAGGAGTGCTTTCAGAGTTTTATAATGTAGATTGGATCATATTTTCAAGAACTTGGGCTTTCCCATAAAAGGTAGTTGACTTCCTGTAGATCTAAAGGGTAAAAGTTCCTGAGATAATAAATACAGACAAGACATTCCATCTGTTATTCCTTTTGTAGGGCATGGTTCTTCAGTTTCCCAACAAGTTGGCAGCTAGATCAGATTTCTTACAGACTGGAGCAAGGAATGTTTTAAAGAATGGATGATATAGCTGCTTGATAGTTGAAATGATTTAATATTCTTTTTCATGTAGTATTTTAATATTTTTAACCCTAACCCTAATTAGATCTGAAGCTTGTTGTAGTCCTTGTTTCTATAAAAGGACTTCCAGGATCATTTTGTAAGGATGGGAATTTTATGCCACAAAAGCTTGTAAAAGTTCTGCATATTTTGATCAAGTTTATCAATGTTCTCTTTGGCTTTGATTTCATATGTACTTGATGCTTTAATATCAATATATATTTCTGTACTTCCTGTGATTTGAAGAATTTGAATGAATAATTGTCTCTATTTCCAGTTTTTGTACTCATTTGGATTGGTTCTTAAGGACATTTCAGCCCATCACTTTGTAAGACAGAGTGTCGAACTATTTTAAGGTTTCTTTCAAGGAGAGAATTAAATCATTAAGATAGCTTCAGTGAGTAGGAGATTGAAGTAGATTTGATAAGTATTTCTGCTTCTAGGAAGTGTGAATAAATTATGTAAGGGATAGTCTAATTCAGTATTCAGTAAAAGATTTACATTTGATGTGTCTTTGATATTGAAGGTCTTTACATATTGAATGAATCAATGCCCATTGGATAAGGCACTGGTCTGATATTGTAGATTGTGTAGTTTCCATCAAATCTATACACAAATTGTTATCATTTTCATTTTATGTTATATTAAGCCTGCCTGTTGAAAACTACTATATCTTTAGGGCAGTAAATAGGTCAGCCTTGCTTGAGTTTGGAACTCAAAAAGAAGAAGGATGAGAATCTTTATTTCACTAGTATTTGCTCTTATCAAGTTCATAGGCTGGCTTGTGAAGCTCTGCATTAAATTGGTTGTTAACATTTGTAGGATTTGTTATCAACTGTTGCAGTAAAAGGTAGGAGCATATCATTGCTAAAAGTTAATCCATTGCATGATTTATTGAAGAACAGTAAATCAAGTTAGGTACACCCGCCTGACCCTGTGGAGCTCAAAGCGAAGGAGGATTTAATCCTCGTTAATTGGACTTGTTTCTTTACTTAATCAGAATTTGGGTTTTATAAGAGTCAAGCATTGCTACTATATAGGATTTTGCAAGAAAAAGCTCCAACAAACACATACCTAATGTGCCTCTTTACATGAAGCTTCAGTGGACAAGCAATGTAATGGTTCTTATATCTCCCTTATGACATTAGAACATTTGAAGAACATGCTAAAAATTTGATTGCTCATTTTGCCTATAACATTGAAGATAAGGTATACATGAGTGATATTTATAACACAAAACAAAAGAATAATAAATCATTTTCCTCTTTCTTATAAAGAAGGAGGCAATCTTGCTAGAAAATGTCAATGCCAAATACCTAAGAAACATGTGCTTGAAATTTCATAGAAAACTTGGTCCCCAAAATAATGTACAAATTGCAAGTCCTATTTCTTGGCATATTTTGAGAAGTCGTAGAAAAAGGAAGAACATTTGAAAAAACCCTCATTTCTTAAGGACATATCAAGATCTACAAAAACAACCCTGGTTCGTACAATGCAAAATCTATTTTTTTTGTTGAAGAGCAAGAACATAAATATAGTCAATGATAGTGTGGTATATGTAAAAATTGTCAATAATGCCAAACCTATGGTTAGCCTCGAAGGAGCTTCCACGCTTTACACTCAAACATCAAATAAACCTCAAAGTCCAAACAATATCCGATCATCAAACACCACTCGAAAGAATCCACCAAGGGGTCCTCCTAGAACAAATGCAACTCCGAAACATAAATATATGCCCTTGGGAGAACTTATTGAATGAGTTTTTCAAAAATTGGTACAATCAAATGTCATCATGCTTCCTAAAATCGGATCATATGAACCTCAAGTTAAACTTCCATGGCAGAAGGAAACTAATTTTTGTGTTGCTATAGAACCAAGGACACAAAACCTTCTACCTTGTAAAATACACTACGGGGCCATGCATTTTGTCAGCCCCATAGGTGTTGCCCTCTTCTACTAATTGATAAATTCTAACAATTGAAGTGCTTTATATAAAATAAAATATTCTTCTTTATAAATATTTAAAAATAGATTATTGTATGACCCATTTCATCTCTATATTAAAAGCTAGGCGAGAGGACCCAATAGTTGAGCACCCTAACTTCATGCTTCTCAAAATCCTACGCAGAAATTTCAAATCACTGCCAATTTTTTACAACTTACTTGGCAAGTCCCCTACTTATAACTAAGGTTTAGGGCCACATCATCAAATATTATGCCACATTAGCATGCATTTTGCCAAGGTGTCCAAAATAGCCCCAAAAAAAATGTGACGAGTGGCCATGCAAAAGGGAGACCCATACTTGTGCAACTAATGTGCCATCACATGATTGGTAGCTTTTTAGAACTAAGAGATTCTCATTCAATTATGGGCATTCATCCTCAACAATAGCAACTTGAAAGTCACAACTATTAGCGCAACATTGTCAAACATATTGGACATCAAATCAACAAGTATAGGTGTTAAACCAACAATTGTTATCATAACATTACAACTCGCTGAGGTACTGGGTCCTTTCCCCAAACTTGCCTAAATACTAACTGGTAGATTTCTAACAATTGAATTGTTTTATATAAAATAAATTATTCTTCTTTACAAATACTTAAAAATAGAGTACTCTATGACCCATTTCATATAGAACGGGGCGATTCTTGCACTAAAACATCATCATTTAGAGGTCCCTACAACATTCAATTTTGAAATTCGTACGATTTTCCTAGAGATTTTGACTCATCTCTTCAACATCTTGAGGTCCCTACAAAAATTCAATTTAACATATCGTGAATTTTTTCCTACCATCTTCCTCTAGATTTTGACTGATCTCTTCATTATTCACCTACACAATCCTAAAAACTCATACCCATTTATATTTTTACAATCATACCATTTTAGGTAGAGAATAGCAAACTTTTCACCTATATATATATTAAAAGCTACTACCCTACCACAACTGTTGTCCTTTCAAAGGACCTTCCCCTCGCATATCACGAGGCAATGCTTCTGCCAACCAATCCAACCAAGTCGACAACTGTTAACAGAAACTCCCCTGTTCCACCAATTCCAATTAGAAGCGTGTGCAATTTGCACTCCCATAGTACAAACACTATTACTGACAATTACAATTCCTGTCAACTGACGTAACATAATATTCACAAATTAATATCTTTCTCTCTCCTCGCTGGCTAAAGTTGACGTAACATAAATTTGACAAATAAATATTGACGTAACTGAATATTTTCTCGGATCTTGGCGGGCCCCACCGTCCGTAAATCTCGTAATTCGCGCCGGACACGTGGTACTCATAAATTACTCCTAAGCCGTATCTCACGGACCAAATCTGGCGGACATCGCTATCTTGATGTTTTCTGTACACTTTTGTACAGCTATTTTGGCGGTTTGGATAAAATCAATGCCTGTATGTTAGCTGTAATTTTAACTATTTTGTGGTTGGTGGAGTCTTTAAGTTTAGAGGGGTGGGGCCCGCGTGGACGGATAAGTACCTTGTACGTAGCACGAAAAATGGATTTTAGGGATTAGTGCATTGCAGAGGGGGTGTACCACCGTGTGTATCCATCCAATTGGGGTTTTTATGGATGGATATACAATGTATATATGCTATCGCATGCGTGTTTGTGTGTTGGCAATGGTCATGGATGATATGGGGTTTTTTTTGGGGATTGGAGATTAAAACTTTGGAATGTCTTGTGTACTTTGTAGGACTTGCACTTGTTTTGGAAATGGGTGATTTTGGTCTATTTTTGGTTTGTTGGGTTGAAATTGGTTGGTTTTGTTGGGACAATGTGAAGGGTTGGGTTACCTAGGTCTTCTTTATTGCAAAAAGCTACATTACAGGGACACAAACTAGATTTTGATTGATGGGTTTTTATGGTTTTAAACTATAATTGTATTGGATTTTAAAAAGAAGAGATAAATTTGATTAGATTGAGGATTCCTATAAAGTATTAGGATTTTGGTTTCAAAAAGCATGGTTTACTTAGATCTTCTTTAGAAAAAAGGATGTTTATTTTGTACTATTTTATTGTTTATGTCTTTTTTAAGATGTTTTACTATAACTCATATTAGTAGAGAGTGAGTTAGTTGTCCTTGCCACATGCATTGTAAGATAAAGATGAGTTTGTTGTATTGTTTGTTTGTTGGGTTAGGTTTGATTAGTTGAGACATCTAGTTTTCACATAAAAGATAAAGTTGAATTTTAATGGTTTGAAAGTTTTTTTTTTCATTAAAGTTTGAGTTGAAGACATAATTTGTTGTTTCAAATAAAAAAGTGTCCCCACGTACTTTTTTTTTATATACATTTCATTTGATATTTCATTAAAAACCATCTTATTAGAGATAAGAATTGTCCTTGCCATGTACATTCTACGAAGAAGATGCTTTTATATATATGTTTTCTAGTTGTGTTTGGAGAATTATTTGGGAGATGACATTTCCACTTAAAATCAACTTAAATCTTAAGTTGTCGAGACATGTTCCCACATAAAAACTTGACTTAAAGCTTAATAGTTAAAGAGCTCTAAAAAAAATTATAATATTTTGAGCTAAAATGCATAGTTTATGGCTTCGAGAAAAATGTAGTTCTTTATTGGTAATTTCACCACATGTTGTATTAGATGTTTCATTATAACACTCTTTATTACAAATTAAGTCTTCATTGCCACATGATTTCAAAGAACAAGATGATTTTATCCATTTCTTCATTTGTTAACTTTAGGAGAATCATACAAGACATGAAATTCCCACATAAATGACCAACTTAAATCTTAATGGATTGAGAGCTCCAAAAGCATGCATAAGAATGCTATGATTTACTACTTAAAAACAAACATTTTCTTGTATGCTTCTTTTGGACGTTTCTCCATAATCCTCCATAACTAGAGAGATATCAAATCCACCTTAACTCTTTCTTTGTATAAATCACAATGTGTTTTGGTTTGAGGAAGAGAAAAATGTCAAGAGACAAGGAAGATGGACAAACGATCATTTTGCATTTTGAAGAAGAATAATTTGATATATGTAATTACACGTAATTTGATTACATTTGAGGATATGAATATACAATAGAAATTAGGGAGAAACATTTGTAGAAATGACTTATAATACATAAAGTATGGTGATATTCACAAACTTTTATGTGGAGGTTAATAAAAATAGAAGTGAAGGATTTCCCAAAAGTGTTTTGCTTTTAACATAACTCACTATACATAAAAGATCTTATTGCAAAAATGGGCATAACATGATGAGCATGCTTTATTTGGTCATCCAAGAGAGCCTATCGACTAACACATATACCTCTCAAAGTAAGACTTTAGGCCTACACTAGAGAAGAAATTAGAGAAAGTGTGTGATAGTTGTTACTCATTGCATTTTTTCTTATTTGGTGAGTTTTTGATGACGTATCGATTGCAATGATATTACAAGAATTATTGTCCATATTTGTATCATCTAAGTGATTCAAAGATTTCTTTCTATGTTAACTACATGTTGTACTTTGACACACATTTTCATAGTAGTGCGGATACACATCAAAATGGATAAATTGTGTTGGTTGAAATCTCACATCTATGCCTTATTCTGTTATGTTTTGGGACCACTCCCACTATTTTGTCAGTTATGCAATAACAAGTGAGGAGTACCATGTTCTTAACTCAAATTTGGCTAATATAATATTAATTCTAATCACTAGATCTCTCATTCATAACTTTGCTTTAGGTTCTCAAGTTGACCCAAGTTACTTCTATGTTCTTGGATACAAACCTGGAATTTGTAAACCTAATATTTATATTTGAACCTTTTCACCCTTTTCTTACCAGCCATTATGACCAACCCATCACACAATTGTGTGAATTTGTGTTTTGTGTTCTTCAATTTAAGGTCATTCCTTATCCGTTTAAAATTATATAATAAATCCTAGAAGAAAATAACGTTCACATTAGAGCATCCTAGTTGCATTGTTAGCTTGCATCATTATCACAAGGATATTACATGTTTACCTGCTAGCGTAATTATTTTTTGCATCATCATTATATCAATCCACCTAAGGGAGTTATAAAAGAAAAACAAACTTTTGTTTGAGAAGCTCTCAAAGGAGTTCTCTAGGAAAACACCCCACTTTAGACAAAATTACAAGTTGGGGTGTATCTAAAATGGTCATCAATGTTATGCAAATTCACTTCCACAAGTCAATTTCATTTTCTTGTGCCAAGTTTACTCCTATAAACATGAAGTTCAATTTTGCATGTATGAATCTAAACTAGAATGAAACACAATGAATTTATGAATATTATAACATTTGTCTAATAACACATTATTTTTCTACAAGAAAAAATAATTTTAACATCTTAATATCATAATCTTCTATATAAATTTTAAATTAATATCACATTTTAATTCCATCAATTCAATTCTATATTATTGTCTATAAATCTACTCTATAGTCTTATTACAAATCAAATGTTCAATGATTTTCACTTCAAAAGTCTACATATAATCAAGTAAATATATTTGATTTCCTCCATCTTAAATTATAAATTGAAAAAGTTTTAAACTTTCTCTTTGGCTTGGTTATATTTTAAAAAAGAAGTATTATGAAAAAAGAAAAAGAAAAAAAGAAAGTGATGCCCCACATTAACTCCTTCCAGCTAGATAAGGAGGATTGAGAACACTACAAAAACAATTGAAAGGGTTGATTCTAAGCTACTTAAAACAAGCATAAAATATTCCCAAAATATCTATTCTAAATTGAGGAGGCACACTATATTTAAAGGATGCACAAAACTATCCAAACTATTGACTTTATAACTAAAATACATATACACCGAAACCTTAAAAGTTGAGTCAATCCAATTTAAAACACACATTGAAAACATGTCTAAAAGGTTGGTTGTATGCTACTGAAAAATACATAGAGATATGTCCCAAAAGATGAGGATGTTTCAACTTAAATGTTCTCTTTTTTCGTTTTAGATGTTTTCTATGGATAAACTTTCAAGTTTAAAATAATTTTTTTTTGTCGGTGGCTATAAAAGGAACTACTTTTATAGCTTGTGGGCTAAGTGTTATTATTAGAATGTGTTAAAATCTATTTTTTAACAAACATCTTTTAAAACATTGGTTGGAAGTCCTCCCTCTTTAATATTGAAATAAACACAAAAGTTTTGAAAGTTGTTGATAATGGATTTGGTAGAGGACTAATCATTGTGAAAAGATCTCTTATAGATTAATGATTTATATGAGAATTTAAAGGAGAGCTTAGTAGTAAAAGTCTTGAATAAGGAAAAAGGTATAAAGTAACTTGGGGGTTGGGGGAATAACAATTGAGAAGGTAAGAAATGGAAAGGAGGAGAATCAAGTAGTATGATGTAATATGGATCTACTGGGCAAGTTTATAGTAGAGTTTGGTCTATACATAGACACATATGATTTAGATGGCGTATGTATATTAATTAGTTTATTTAAAGAGGAGGTTGGTATTATCGATTTTTTTATTAAGTGTAAAATAGGGTTTGAAGGGATTTTAAATCTTCTGTACATAGATTTTGATGAGATTTAAAATTCAAAGACAAAGGTTTGTACTATTGATATTGAAGAGTATTATGAAATTCTATTTGTGATGAATAAAATCAAGATTATATTTGACAAAATATAATTTTGATTATAAAAATAATATAATGAAAGATATAAGAAATAGGTCTGCGAGTTACTGGTATATGGAAACAAGAGAGGATTCAAAAGATTGGAGAGTATGGATAAAATATCATGGGAGATTTGAAAATAAATTCAAATTGTTAAGAGGTAATTTTAAGATCATAATGGAGAGATACAACACAAGATGAGGGAATACTGGTTTGATATAATGATATTACTGAAAATTTAGGGATTTGATCTTAAGTTTGGAGAAATCTTGCATATGGACCAACTATTCTTGTTCTGTATTTATTCTTGAAAAGGTACTAAACTAAGTTATAAATTATTTCAATGATAAAAGAAAAAAGTTATAAATTATTTCGACAACTAAATGTAGTTATTTTTTATGATATCACAGTTGTTTCTAATGACAAAACGGAATCCAAATAATCCTAGTTCATGAAAATTATCCAAAAGTATATTATGGAAACATTTAAGTAACGAAGGCAAAGGAAAAATGAGAAGAAAATGATATATGTATCAAAATTAGGAGTATTATTCACCTTATAAATCTTAGCTTAAAAAAATATTGTAATCCAAGTTAAAATTATATTATCACACATGTATTCTTTTATGTTTTGTCTAAAAATATCATGGGATGCACATGTGGGATTTAGAGGTACATTTGGAGTGGAATACTCTATTGAACAATTGACAACATTGAATATAAGAATGAATACTATGAGAACTTGCATTATAAGGCATCATTAGACACTTGGCATTAGCATGCATGTGGTGCAAGAGGCATCTATGATAGGGAGTCATCTTGTAAGACAACGGTTTTAGAGTTAAATGCTTGATTGACCAAACATGACAAGTGGATTTAGTTTGTTTTGTCTTTTGAATGAGAAAGTGAGGCATGTTTTAATTGTTCAGTGGGTTACTATGTCATCTCTAAAATGGGATGCTTTTTTAAGGAAAGGTTAAAAACCTTCTATAATATTCCTTGTTAGAGCATGTCATAGAGATAGTATTTTTATCTTTTTGAATATGAATAATTTATCATTGTATCACAAACACATATTGATGTTATATGATAAGTGGTGCTTTATAGGGTCTTTTTTTAACTAAAAGGATTTCAATAGTATTGTGAGATGTGTCTTTATGTCTTTCTTTATTTTAATTCAATTTTTTAATAAATTATTATGCTACTAAAATTTATTAGACTTAATTTTTTTAACACTATTCTTGTAGGATTAATAGAGAAATTCTCATATTTCCAAATATTTGGTATTGAAGCTAAGTTAATAGTTCAAGGTATTTTCATTCTTCTACTATTTGGGTATGGATGACTTGTATACTTATGAAACAAATGGTTTGATCATTTCTAAGCCTTGGTGGCATTGCATTTATTCATTCATCTTAAAATTAAGGAAACAAATAGCTTAACACAAGTTAGTATGGAGATTAAAGGATGCTATTTCCCAAGATGGAAAATGTGTGGAGGTTGCATAGATATTAAACATTTTGTGGGCTTATACAACTAGGAAAGTGCTCATGCTTTGTATTTTTTTAAAATCTTCTTAGCCACATAGGGACACTAGCTCTATTAGTTGTTAGTTTTTAAGTAGTAATGTTGAGTGAGATTTTTTCATTGGTAACATGTGAAATCACTTTGATGTTTAACCTAATTGATGTGTATTCGTGTATTATGTCTATGATATTACATTATTTTGAATTAACAAATTTGACAATTTTAGGTTAAAGGTTTTTCGATTGACTAGAGCAAATTCACTTGGTGATTATGTGTAGTTGGTTCCTATGTGCATAATATTTCTTTATGAATTTGTGTCTTGTATATTTTTTGTTTAATTTTTTTGTTCTTTTCATATCCATGAATTATAAATTTTATGGTAGTGTTGAGAAGTGAATCATTCTACTATGAAAAGTTTGGATCACATGTAATGAGAGTTTTGGTAGTAACATAGTTGGGTTTGGTATTGTTGGCTACAAATGGACGTGGGAGATTTAGCAAGGAATATTGGGAAAATAAAAACAACAATGAGAGGGAATTGCAAACAAATGTAGATAGTTACCTAAAAGAGTGAGTGAGTACATAGGAGAGTATTGGAGGTATATAAAGGAAAAGTATCCTACCTACCACTCTACCTAACTTGATACATGGACAAAACACCTAAGCATGATTATACACTAGCGTCCCCCCTTAAGCATAGCTTAGGTGAGGCAAGAAGAGTGGGCCCCAATGTAAAAGCTTAATAAGGTACCCACATACAATACCTAAGTACAATGCACCTCATAAAGAACAGGAGAAAACCTTGTGGGGACAAACTCTCCCTGAATAAGGGAAATGATGTGCTCTCTACAAGGTGACAACTACAAAATCCCAAATGAGGAAAAAAACATTCCCGTATGAGAGAAGAAAGAGAGATATCATGCACCTCCCAATGAAGAACCTCTTGTAGTGATAGTAGATGTTCGACGGTGAATGCTAAAGATTATCCAACCCCGTTGAACAAAAATCCTCCCCAGGAAGAAATAGAACCAAATAAGTATGTGAGTTATCTTCCCATTTTTGAAAGAAATGTGAGGAAAGAAAACTCAAGATGTATGACGCCTCTAAAATCTATTGAAGTTTCTACATGTCATTTTTGAAAGGTACCATAACAAAGTCAATTACCTTGGGACATAGTTATGAGGATGGAAAACTAGAATTTGATGAAGACCAATGCAGATCATGTTGGAAGCTACCATTGAAACAATTGTTATATTTTCATTGATGTTAAACCTTAACTGGTAAGATAGTTTCTATCTAGTAAAGTTTCATATCATTTGATTGATGAAGAAGATTTGAAAAGAGAAGATAACAAGAAGACCTAGTGAAATGGTTGAGTTATGAGAAACTACAATGGGTAGTTGATTAGTTGGCACATTGACAAGATAATGTGTTGTTTATCAATAACACTAAGTGAGGTAAGGAAGACTAAAAGCTTAGTCTTGATTGAGAAAAAGAATAGAAGATTAAGGAACTTAAGTTTAAGCCAAGTGATGCTAGTGTTGACCGAGCACCAGTACATGTCGAGTTATATAGTATCAACTGAGCATCAGTATTTACCGAGGTATCTAGTGATGACTGAGTGGAAGAACACAATGATGACCGAGTGTCATTATTTTACAGTTTATGTAAGAATTGAGATCTCCAGCCGACACAATTGAATTCTTGGGATATGTAAAGCGTGTTGAAGATAAGGATGAATGACCTGGAGAATGTAATGCATGATTAACCATTTCTATGTATGGATTCAAGAAGGATTTTTGAGAATTATCTAGATAGATAGAAGGAGAATGAAATATTGGAAGGATTTATTGGATTTAACCAACCCATAAGATCTATGATGATGATTAAGTGGCAAAAGATTGAGCTACCTAGTTAGAGAGGTATATGGATAACCTAATTGTAGGTTATGGTGAGAGAGGTTGATTCAGTTGATTGGCTAATCTAAGGAGAAGGCTGAGAAGAGCAGTAAAGAACTGTGAAGTGGTGATTGCTTGAAGGATTTCCAAGAAGAACAGAGAGATAGAGATGATAATGAAGGTCAGTCAGTTGATCAACATTTGAGCTAAAGTAGATCTATATTTGAAAAGTGAGTTGTATGTTTCAAATCAAAACTGTTGTTACTTTCTACCATTGTATCAATTAAAATCCTTTAATCAAGGTTGACCTAACAATAATTTTGTAAATCCTTTAATCAAGGTGACATTCTAATGGAATGATCTTAATTCCTCTAACCAGGCCACTCCTGACAGGGTGATTAAATCCTTTAACAAGGTCACACCTAACAGTGTGTATAGTAACCTTTAACAAGGTTGGCTCCTCACATAGCTCACTTTAGAAGAGTGAAAATTTGGTAGCATGTTACTGGTAGTTTTTCCCAAATTGGCTTTCCATGTTAAATCTCGATATCATACTTGTGTTTATGTTATTTGATGTATTTTACTCTTAAAATTTTTATATTCTATAAGTTGATTACTTTAGGACAATGGATTGCAAGTTTATGTTACTAATCATATGTTATAGAGATCGAGTGGATTTTTGAGTAGATCTGAGTTAGTTGAAGTGTTTGAAAATTCAATTGGTACATCTATACCTGAGGATAATTGATTCACCCCCACCTCTCTCAGTTATTCTGAATCATTATAATAATTGGTATCAGAGCTTGTGGTGCTTGTAAGGAAAAGTTTGAAGGTACTTGAAGCTAAAGATTAAGATGTACAAAAAGGAGGTACCAAGGATGAACAAGGAGAACTTCCTTGCATGGAAAAGTTTGATGAAGCTACACCTATCTTGAATTGGAGATGCATCAAAATACTATGTTGAAAATGATTACATATCAGTGCCTATACCTTTGACAGCTTAGCAGATGAAGGAAAAACAAGAGCACAATCAAGCAATGTTGGAGATTGCATCAGCCCTAAGTTATTTTGAATTTGAAGACATAAAAGACTATACTACTGCAAAGGAAATGTGGGACACACTGAAAACTATATATGATGGAGACACAAATGTACTAAGAGCCAAATTTGAAAGCTTGAGAGGTAAGTTTGATGAAATGAGAATGTTAGAAGGTGAGACTATTGTTCAATATTGTGGCTGAGTTAAAGAGGTTGTGAATTCTATTAGAGGAGCTAATGGAACTATTGATGATGATACTATTATTAACAAGGTATTGAGAACCCTAATTCCTATTTATGTAATTAGAGTTTCTGCAATACAAGAACTGAGATGTACTCTTGGTAACAACTTAACTTTGGAAGGTTTAGTTGGTAGACTTACTGCTTTTGAATTAAATCGATTAGATTTCCACAATCCATTGAATTTGAGCTTTGATTTCTGGGTTTTGATTGTGTGTATTTTTAAGCATCAACGTTTCGGATCACACTCCGTGATCCATCATCAGGATGTAAGAG
>MU223173.1:2169535-2181439 GCA_018584345.1 Thuja plicata | reverse complement strand
TTATTATTATTATTATTATTATTATTATTATAATGAAATAATAATAATAATAATAATTATTATTATTAATATAAATATTATTAATAATGTTATCAGTAGTAGCAAAACATAAACCAAAAGACAAAAAGAAAGACCATAAAAACACCAACAACCGCAAGGACACTAAAGGAAGAGATGAGATAGAAGGAACTAAGAAAGACACTAAATAAGCGTGACCAGGAGAGGGCTGAAGTGATGAAAATAAAAATAAGACTCAAAGTGTGTGCATGTGTGTGCTTTTGAATTGTCAAAATTTGATAATTTCACCCCTCACAATGTTGATTCTGTATTCAAAACACAATTGATTCTTCATAAGTCTAAGAAAGTAAAAGAAATATGTGTGAATAGTGACAGTGAAAATTTTGATGATGATCTTGATGAGCTTGAGGTACTAATGGCTAGAAGACTACCTAGAGGTAAAGGAAAATTCAAAGGTAAACTTCCTATAATCTATTTTTCATGTAACAAAGTTGACCATATTGCAACAAGATGCCCTGACAAGAATGACAAGGATGAAAGAAGAGAAAGCAAGTACAAAGACAAAAGGGATGCCAAAGACTACATAAGGTACAAGGACTAAAAGGAATCCTATTATATTACTAAAGAAGAAACTGATAGCAAATCTGATAAATCTGATGATCATGATATAGAAGTTGTTTATATTTCTATGAAAGATGATTCTAATGAAGATGAGAAAAATGCACTTATTTCATATGTGAGTAAAGGTGATAGATGGATAATTGATAGTGGTTTCTCACATCATATGACTGGTGATAAAAGTAAGTTTGAAACCTTAAATCATTGCAAAGGTGGTAGTGTTAAGTTTAGTAATGATGTACCATGTCTTGTTAAAGGAAAAAGGGTCAATAAGATTGAATGATAAGATCAGATGTGACAATGCTTATTGGGTTGAAGGAATTAGCTATAACTTTTTGAGTATTGCACAGTTGAACACTTTTGGATACCGAGTTGAATTCTATCACGAAAAGGCTAAAATATTTGGTGCTATTGGTGAACTAATTGGAAGTGGAGAACATACAAGAGGTAATTTGTTCTATCTAGATCTATCTGATGAGACATTTTTGTTTGCACAATATGATGATGTATGGTTATTGCATAATAGGTTGTGTCATGTGAACTTTGATAATTTGGTAAACATTAGTAAGATGAAAAGAGTAAGAGGGTTACCAAGATTGAAGAAACCTGATAATGTGATGTGTAAGCAATGTCAATTGGGAAAAATGACAAAGTCTAGTTTCAAGAGCAAAACCTATACTTTTGATGATATTTTGGAATTGGTTCATACTGACCTTTGTGGACCTATTGGAGTGTAAAGTTACTGTGGTGATAAATATTTCATTATGTTTGTTGATGATTACTCTAGAATGATGACTATGATGTTTCTCAAAGAAATATTGGATGCCTTTCAGTTGTTTAAGTGATATTTGGAAAAGGTTGAAAAAGAGACAGGTAAGAGCTTGAGATGTATGAGATCTGACAGAGGAGGAGAGTTTATATCTAATGAGCTCAACATATTCTGCAATGATAGAGGAATCAAAAGATAGATGTCTTCTCCAAGGACTCCCCCATAGAATGGTATAGCTGAAAGAAGGAATAGATCAGTCGTGGATTGTGCTAAAACACTAATGATAGAGAAAAATGTTGCACAAAAATACTAGAGAGAAGTTGTAAGTACAACAGTATATACCTTGAACCAAGTACAAGTCAAGAAAGGTACATATGCTACACCTTATGAGTTATGGTATGGTTATGCACCTAATGTAAAATACTTTAAAGTCTTTGGAAGAAAATTTTATATACTAAAGGAGAATAGGAATGGAACACTCGATGCTAAAAGTGATGAAGGCATATTCCTAGGTTATTCCACTAAGAGAAAAGCATATAAGTGTTTGAATTCTAACACTAACAAAGTTGTGGAAAGTGCAAATGTTAGAATTGATGAATATGCAGAAACAAATGAAGTTGAATGAAAGAAGCAACCTGAAGATTACAGATCTTTTGTATACATAAATGAAGGAGAGCCCAATAATTTACCTAAACTAGAGAATGAAGCTGCCGAGCAACAACAAGAATCTATCGAGTCACAACAAGAAGTTGTCGAGCATCATGAGGTATTTGTCGAGTAATCAAAAGAGGAAGAAGAGACATAAGATGAACCTGCTGTGAATTTACAAGATGAATATGAAGAAAAAAAGCAAGAAGAAAGGAGACCAAAGCCTAGATTAGACAAATATGTGAGAAGACATCATAAACCAGATCAAATCAATGGAGAAAAAGATTCAAAAGTCATGACAAGAAGCAAGTTGAAAAATCAGACATATTTATTATGTGAATTTGAGCCCAAATCATTGAAAGATGCTTTGGATAATGAATATTAGATTCAAGCCATGAATGAAGAAATTGAGAAAATAGAGAGGAACAAAACCTAGACACTAGTACCTAGACCAAAGGACAAGAATGTTATTGGAACCAAGTGGGTATTTAGAAATAAGTTGAATGAGCATGGAGAATTCATAAGAAACAAGGCTTGATTGGTATGCAAAGGATATGCACAAGAAGAAGGCATTGAATATGGAGAGACATTTGCCCCAGTTGCTAGATTGGAAGGAGTTAGAACTCTACTTGCATATGCAGCTTACAAAGGATTCAAAGTGTATCAGATGGATGTTAAATCAACAGTTCTAAATGTAATACTGGAAGAAGAAGTATACATTGAACAACCTGAAGGATTTTTTGATTCAAGCAAGAAGAATATGGTTTGTAAGCTACACAAAGCAATGTATGGATTAAAACAAGCCCCTAGAGCATGGTATGAAAGATTACATAATTACTTAGTCAAAATTGGTTTTATAAGGACAAATGAAAAAGGTAAAGGGATATTGTTAGCTTAAATATTTGTTGATGATATCATATTTGGAGGACAAGATGATTTATGCCAAACATTTGCAAATGAAATGCAAACTAAATTTGAGTTGTCTATGTTTGGAGAGATCAATTTTTTGTTGGTTTGCAAGTTTCTCACATGAAGAAAGGTATCTACATTACTCAAACTAAATATCAAGGAGATATAGAAAACCTTCAGCATGGAAAACTCAATACTAGTAAGTACACCCATGGTTACTAGACAAAAACTATCAAAGAATGATGATACAACATAAGTAAATCAAAACTTGTATAGGTCAATGATTGGGAAGCTACAATATGTTGTTCACAATAGGCCAGATATTGCACTAGCAATTGAGATTGGTGAAAGATTTTTTGAAAATCCTAAAGATAATCACATGATGGCAGTGAAAATGATACTGAGATATCTGGAAGGAACAGAGGATTATGGATTATATTATAAGAAGAATGATAAGTTTGAATTGTAAGTTTATACTGATGCATATTGGGTAGGCAATGTGGATGATATAAAGAGTACAAGTGGTGGTGCATTCTTTCTATGAAATATTTTAGTCTCTTGGACAAGCAAGAAATAGAATTGTATTTCTCAATCTATAACAGAAGCTTAATATGTAGCAGCATCAGTTAATTGTTCAAATATAGTGTGGATCAAGCAATTGTTGAAAGGTATGAAGGAAGAGATCGCTGAGCCAGTTGTTATTTTTTGTGATAACACAAGTGATATCAATATATCAAAGAATCCTGTGATGCACACTAAGACCAAGCATATTTCTATCAAGCATCATTACTTGAGAGAGCTAGTTCAAGACAAAGAACTGAGATTGGAATATGTGAATACGAAGGAGCAGTTATTAGATATATTTACTAAAGCTTTACCTAAGGATGCACATGAGTATCTGAGAGGCAAGTTAGGGGTGATTCCCCTAGCTGAGGCTAACTAGATCAAATGGAGTGATTGCATCAAATGTATTACCCTGAATACCTGATAAATTGATGCAAGGAGGTCACACTATAGGAGTTGCCTAAAGTTGTGAAGAGGTAAGCACAAGATGTTAATTAGTGATAAGAAAGATGACAGAGGGAACATATAGTTCAGAAAGCTGACATAGAGATATCTACATGGTGAAGATGAATGACTCTGGCATTGTTGTCAAAGAGGGAGGTAAGATTAAGAGGGAGATAAGCTAAGTTATAAATATGGAGATATTAAGTTACACATACAAGAAAGAGGGAGCTGATATTTTCATTAGAAGAGAATCAAAATGAAGCTAAGGACATTAATGAAAATATGTTAAAAGAACACACTTTTTGGATTGTATGTTAACTATGCATGTGGTGTTGCCATCAATGCCAAAGAGGGAGATTGTTGGAAGCTACAATTGAAATAATTGTTATATTATCATTGATGTAAAACCTTAACTGGTAAGACAGTTGCTATCTAGTAAAGTTCCATATCATTTGATTGATGAAGAATATTTGAAAAGAGGAGATAACAAGACGACCTAGTGAAATGGTTGAGTGATGAGAAACTAAAATGGGTACTTGATTAGTTGGCACATTGACAAGATAATGTGTTGTTTATCTATAACACTAAGTGAGGTAAGGAAGACTAAAAGCTTAGTCTTGACCGAGAAAAAGAGAACAAGATTAAGGAACTTAAGTTTAAGCCAAGTGATTCTAGTGTTGACTGAGCACCAGTACATGTCGAGTTATATAGTGTCAACCTAGCATTAGTATTTACCGAGTTATCCAGTGATGACTGAGCGGAAGAACACAGTGATGACTGAGTGTCAATATTTTACAATTTATGAAAGAATTGAGATTCCTAGCCGACACAATTGAATTCTTGGGATATGTAAAGCGTGTTGAAGATAAGGATGAATGACCTGGAGTTTTTAATGCATGATTAACCATTTCTATGTATGGATTCATGAAGGAGTTTGAGAAGTATCTAGATGGATAGAAGGAGAATAAAATGTTGGAAGGATTCATTGGATCTGACTAAACCCTAAGATCTACGGTGATGATTAAGTGTCAAAAGATCAAGCTACCTAGTTAGAGAGGTATAAGGATAACCTAATTGTAGGTTATGGTGAGAGAGGTTGATTGATTGAAGGATTTCCAAGAAGATAAGAGAGATAGAGATGATAATGAAGGCTAGTCAGTTGATCAACATTTGATCTAAAGTAGATCTGTATTTGATATGAAGAGTTGTATGTTTCAAATCAAAATTGTTGTTACTTTCTAACCATTGTATCAGTTAAAATCCTTTAATCAAGGTTGACCTAACAGTCATTTTGTAAATCCTTTAATCAAGGTGACATTCTAATGGAATGATCTTAAGTCCTCTAACTAGGCCACTCCTAACAGGGTGATTGAATCCTTTAACATGTTCACACCTAATAATGTGTATTGTAATCTTTAACAGGGTTGGGTCCTCACAGAGCTCACTTCAGAAGAGTGAAAAATTGGTAGCATGTTACTGGTGGTTTTTCCCAAATTGGGTTTCCACGTTAAATCTTGGTTTCAGACTTGTGTGAATGTTATTTGATGTGTTTTAATATTAAGAGTTTTATATACTGCAATTTGATTACTTTAAGACAATGGACTACAAGTTTATTTTACTAATCATATGCTATAGAGACCGAGTGGATTGTTGAGTAGACCTGATTTGGTTGAAGTGTTTAAAAGTTCAATTGGTACATCTGGACCTGAGGATAACTGATTCATCCCCCCTCTCAGTTATTCTAAATCATTCTAACATATCATAGTCCAAAGACAATGATGACTCTTCAAAATGTCAATCAAATGTTTGTACACCAATGTAAAATGTTGAGAAACAATATTGTAGAGATGAAAAAAGAGGGCCTAAAGATGTTCACATCACATTGGAAGAAGATGATGCAACTCCATAGGAGTTATCGACAAAGAGGATATGAATTTCCTCAATGGCATCCTCTAAGTCTAAAATGGGGGATGAATATTCAAGATCTCCAAACAATTATTGGATGATGGCCCAAAAAGTGAAAGGGCACTCAGTGTATTGTATGTGATGACAATATCCCTCATAAAGTGTAATGCCTATTAGTCCATAAACCTTTTCATTTTTGTTAAACCTCTTGTTCTTTTGAGATTCATCATGTCGCTCAGGAACGTGTACACAGAGATAGTCTAGTAGAAGACCACGCTCATGAGAGCTATTTATAATCTCTTGCAATACAAATAAATGAAATTGTGGTTTTGGCATGATGGGACCCCTGAAACCAAAATTTTATCTCAGTTCTTGATTACATGCATAATTCCCATGATATCTTAATTAGTCTCAAACTGAAGAATTGTAACAATAAGTATGGAAGCATATAAGACACAACAAATATTACACCCCCTTGATTCAATTTCAGAGACCCCCCCTTATAATTAACACTTTATTAGTGTAGGGCATAGGCAACACAAATTGGAGTGAAAATGACATTTTATAGTGATAGTTTAGATTCGATTCCATTGGGTTGAGCTTGAAAAAATAATCACTTTCAAAAAATAGATTTCAAATTGGAGTTGCCAAATATACCTCCCTTGTTGCTTCCATTCAATCATTTATGGATTATAATAGAAAATAAAAAATGTCACATATTTATACTCCTTTTACAACTTCCCATAACTTGTTGAAAAATAAGGAAATTTGCAATTCAATGTTGGTTTGTGGTGACTGATCACAAGTACCGTACACTTTTCTACAAGTTGTGAATTTTTTGGTTAACTCGTCAAGAATTTTTTGGGTTGAATCATCAACCATCTCCCTATGTTGACTCGTCAAGTATTTCCCTAGCTTGACCCATCAAGAAAGTTTTAGGGTTAGGGTTTTTATATAAAAAAAATGATGTTAGGGTTATGGCTTGTTAGAGTGAAGAAGTATTGTAGCATTTGTAGCGGTATTGAATTGCAAGGGATCACTGGTTATAATCAATTGAAATTACTGATTAATAATATTGGACTCTCTATTTGGTGGATGCAGCCCAAGATTAGGTGAACCATGTTAAATTTTTGTCTTCTTGTTCTACTTATGTGTGCTTTATTCCTTTGTACTATTGGTTATATTTGCATGTAACTATTAGATTTTTTTCTTCTAATCCTAACATTCAATACACATTGCACTTTCACACCAAATAATGCCAAATATACACACCTTTCTATTTATTCCACCTTCTTACACACCAAATAAACATTTTAGGCATAAAAAATGTTGGAATGCTTTGTTTGCGGGCTATATGAACTTGTACTTACATATTATAGGTGAAAATATTCAAAATATTAAAGTTTGAATGATAAAATAAAGCCAAATCAATAAAAGATTTGCATATCAAACTCAAATTTCATATAATGTTAAATAAGTGCAATTACTTGTAAATATTTGCAAATAAACTTTATTTTTTTGCAAGTTGACTAAGAATGTCTATAAATTTTGAAGTCTTTGCACAAAATATGACAAATATCCTTAACATTTCTATAAATTTTAGCCAAATATTTATTGAAACTTGCAAATATCTCAAATTGAAGTGAAAAGTTCTGCAAATTTTGCCAAATATGAAGCTATTTTTGACAAATATCACCAAATAATGGAACAAAGTGCATATTTTTTCAAAACTTACACAATTATGTGCAAATATTTGAATAGAACAATAAAATATTTTACAAATAATTTCACAATGTGCAAATATTTCAACAAGTTTTCAAAATATTTGCAATAAACATAAGATATTTTTTAATTTTTTAATAAAATTCACCATTTCCATATCTACATAAATTTTCCCAACCATCCCTCACACCAAAATCTTCATATGATTTTTCTTGCAAAATTATTGCATCTCCATTTCACTAACAAAGGATTTGATACCGTGTGAGATTTAGCCATGAACACTAGGCAAATAAAAAACAATAAGAGATAACTATAAACAAATGGACATGATTGTATAAAAGAGTGAGTGAGTGCATATGAGAGGAGAGGAGGTTTATAAAGGATAACTATCCTACCTAAATTTACACATGGATAAGAACCCTAAGCACCTAAGCATGATTATACACCGTGATGAAAGACCTGTGTAATAGAAAATCACTAAGATGGGTGATTAAAATAGGAAGCTCACACCTAAATTTCTCTCATAAATTGGAAGTAATACAATCCCCTAGGCTCAAGGAGGTTTAAATGCTGAGGGGATGCAAGTGAGTTTCCTTTCATTTGAGTTGAAACTTGACTATGAAATGTATGAATGGAAAATGCAAGAATGAAAGGAGAAACTAAGTATTTAAGCATGCAAACAGATTTGAATAATAAATATAACTTTGCAAACAGATCCACAAACCAATATAGTGACTGACCTATTATAAAAAATTACAGCCCCAAATAGTAAGTTTGAGGAACCTTTGAGGGTCAGGGGCGAGTTGGAGGTCAGGGACAAGTCTGACTAGCCTTATATCAGTCAAGATCAAATGTAATTTCTATTCACTAAATCTATTTGCCTGAATTTCTTCCATTGTCTTTGCACTTGTGCCACTTGTCACCTGCATTTACACATAGAAAAAATATTAAAATGGTTGTGGAAATATTTTTCTTTGGTCAAACACCTGTTTAGGAATCAACCTTGAGATTAAATTGAAAGATGCTTCAAAAAGGGAAGTGTGCTGCAAAGGCATGATAAAATGCAACACCTTCACAAAACCTTATTTTGTTGAATTTATTATGAATATTCCTTAAATTAATCTTTGATATAGTCTTGACCTTAGATCTAGGATAGGAAGAACAGGGATTCCTTCACTAACACTTGAATCTAGGCTTCAATACTTGTCTTCCTTGCTTGAATGGATATAAATTAATTGCCTTGATTGCTCCTTTTATTAAAAACCTTGAATTCTATATTTCTTAGACATGAATTTGAATTGATTCTTGATTGTGTATATCAAAATGAGGGAGGTAACTTTATATTTATACCTCACCTATCCAATTTGGATCCCAAACTCCAAGATGGCCAACTAGGATTAAAAATCTCTTTAAAAAACCCAGATGGAAACCACAATTCAAATTTGTCTGCAAGCTATGAAGAATTAGGTGAATTTCTAGGTATGGGATGAGTTATATCCACCCTATAACCTTTGAATTTACCTATACTAGAAATTTTGGTCTCAAGTTCAAATCAGGAGTCCATCAAGATATTGCATTTTCAAAAATGTACTCAAAGTTGGGGGTTGAAATTGAGATAAATAGAAAAGGTCATCCATAATTAAATAGGGCCTATATATGCAAGAGTAAATAATTAAAGAGGCCCACCTAAGATTAAGGCCCTTATAGAAATTAAATTCAGAGAAGACTTAAATTTCAATATTTATTAATTAATTGCATAGAAAAATGAAAATGATGCATGGAGGCCTCAAACACTAAAATGGGGTCTAGCTAAGGACCAAAATTGTACTACTTACAATTTAGGATGCTATATTTAGCCCCAATTTTAGTAGGAGTGTGAACGTAATTCATACTCCTAGTAAAGTAAACCAAAGAATAGTAAAGATCCTCTTAACAAGGTTGAAGAGAAAGGGAACACTAGGGCCCCAAATGACTTAGGTCCTTATAAGTATAAAACCAAGACAAAATAAACATCCATACAAATATAGAAAAAGGACATGACCATACTATCCTAGTAAGGTCAAGCTTACTACAAATCATGTGAAGAGAGAAAAATACAAAATATGGAGTTGAGGGTTTAGCAAGTTGTGTTATACTAGTTTACCCATGCCATTGATAACCAAGAAAAGCTTTGTATGCAAGGAAATCTGCCACAAAATAGGATTGCCCCATGGAAAAGAATTGTTTCCAAAGGAATCTACTAAGAAAATAGTTCAAAATAATTTCCCTAAGAAAATCATTATCTCCAAAGGAATCTACTAAAAGGATATTACAAAGCAAAAGGTAGTGTTTGCTAAGTAACCTAAAAATTTGACTACAAATTTGAATTTGTGGTGTGTGCAAAATGTGTAACAAAGAGTGGAGTGTATACCCACACACTAAAGTAATTACATATGCCATATTGAGAGGAATAAATTTAAGGTAGCATACATTCATCCAAAAGACAATAATATTTCCTCTATGACATGTCCCTAGACAAGGACAAAATCAAGGGAAATAAACACATGACAAAAACAACACAAAGGGATATACTAACTCTAGGGTTGGTATGCATTTTTTATAACTCATGTATATCAATAATAGTTGAAAATTTGATCTCATCTCCTAAAGATAATACAAATATGAATACAATAGAAGAAGGGGACATAAGAGAAATACACACAAGTCTTTTGGCTTAATATTGTGGATACCAAAATTATATATGGTTACTACCACTTTGTATAATTCCCAATTAGACATCACAAAGGCAGATTTACAATAATAACACATGCACAACATAACATGTATACAAAATAGAGAATAATTGAGATACAAATAGAAAAACGTAATGATAGATTTTATCTCTTTATTACTTTGCACCAATGGAGCTACAAGGGTCATGTAAATAAATCTAAACAATAACATATAACAAGCAACACATCACGGGGGAGGCACATTCTGGACATGCAAAAACATAAAAGAGTCGACCACACAAGAGGATATATTCAAGCATATTGTTTTCCAACCCTTCTTGCTATATGGAAGGTGGAAATAATGCAAGAGGAGAAATGTTGAGCATGTTAGATGGTGCTATTGTAAGTTTAAAACAAGGACCATGTTCTAATAATGCTTTAAAAAATATTGATGATATTTCATGGTTAATTTCAATAACCTCATACATATCATTAGAATCATTAGGATCAACATCATTTGTGTCATTAACATCATCATCAAGAGTATATTCATCATCCAAATTAATCGCAATAAGACCTTTAATGCAAAAAGAAGAATCATCATGTCTATACAATTTAACTTTTTAAAGATTAACTTTCTCCCTTGAGCTATGTATGGGTTGATCAAAGGGAATAAAGAATTATGAGGTTTCTTAGAGGATGAAATAGTTTGGGAGGAAGAAATATCATGGGTCTTAAGACAACATCTATGATGACGATCATGAGCACATTGATTGCATTTTGGTATTTTTATATTTGGGAAGGTTTATATAGTCAATCAACATGGGCTCCTTTTCTTCCTTAGTAGGAGCAATAAAAGGAAACTTACAACATTGATAGATAGAGAATATGAAGTTCTTTTAAGATATAGGAGGTGTAACAAAAGCCTAATTAGGAATGGAAGGTGTGGAAGGGATTCCAAGTCCATGACAAGGAGATGGGACATCCTTAGGGTCGCTCAATTTAATAATAAATTCATGTTTGTGTCTTTGGTAAGATAGAAAGAAATGGTATTTGATGAGATTGGACAGGTCTATTGGAAAGTGATCACTTTTGTATGTTATGAATCACTTTTTGGTTTTCATTTTTGGCAACACATCTGGCATATTGATCGATTGAATAGAAGTTAAGTTTTGGTGATTTAGTTCTGAAATTGACTAAGTACATAAGCAAAAATACAAAGGTATTTTGGGTATCAAAGATCGAGATCGATGAGTTAGCTCATGTGAGCTTAGAGGAAGATACTATGGGGTATGTATGACCTACATCTAAGATCAATTTGATTTTGGTGATGGGTACAAAGAGTTAGAGATATTTGAAGATAGGCGACAACAACAGAACAACGATACAAAGAAGTTGGATAACAACGATGATTTGGGGAGTATCACGTGGACTCCTAGAAAGATAAGTTGAATTACGACTATGGAAAATCTATATTTTGGTTATGTAAGAGTGCCAACTTTATATTTTCTATTTGTATTATTAATTATATTTTGTATTGAGAGCCGACTATGTAATATTGGTTAAGAGAGTTGACTTGGTAATAAGAAAGATATA
>MU223173.1:2134806-2153451 GCA_018584345.1 Thuja plicata | reverse complement strand
CCTTTAATAGGGTTGGCTCCTCACAGGGCATCACTTCAGAAGAGTGAAAAATTGGTAGCATGTTACTGGTGGTTTTTCCCATATTGGGTTTCCATGTTAAATACTTGTGTCAACTTGTGTGAATGCTCATGGTGTTCTTTACTGTTATGTTACTACAAGCTAATTTCAATTGACAGTAAACTGCATGATTAAAGTTGTTGATTTATGATACTGCTTCCGAGTAGATCTAAAGTACATAAAGTTTTTTTAATTGCTACATCTAGACCTAAGGATAACTGATTCACCCCTCCCCTCTCAGTTATTCTAAATTCATTCTAACAAATTATGCCCGAGATGTCTTGCAAATGAGTCGTGTAATTCATCATGTTGATGATATTGAAGAATACTGGGCTAATTGCAAAGATGACTTAGAGAGCCGAGAGAGATTCTATGCTAGTTTAACCATTGAACAAATCAAAAAGTTCAAAGTTAACATTGAAGTGGAGGGGTTGGAAGATGATGGTCAACATATGTATGATAATACATATTTGGAGAAAATAAAGCCACTCCATATAAGCTCTGAGCCCATGCTAGGGCAGGCCATTAATGACTTGGAAACCTTAATGGGTGGGATTTATAGAAGAACAAAGTAGTGGGTCGAATGGACTACAGGTAGAAGAAAGAGGTCAGAAAGGAAGCCTCCTTCACAACGAACCCCAACAAAGGATACTTTGAGCACTACATCAACTTCTTCAGTATTGATCCCAACTATGGCCAAAGGTTCATCTCAGCCAGCCGATGGAGGTGATGAGCCTCTTGAGAAAGAAGTCCAACAAAAGAAGACATGTGGAGAAGGCTTGCTTCCAGACATCAGGTCAACAGAAGAAGCAGTTTCTACAGACCTAGCCAAGCCAACAGAAGAGCCCACTAATGGTGCAAAACCTGAGAAATCATCTAAAGCTATTGCTGTAGATACACAAGTCCGTACTTCAGCCCACAACACTCCAAGATGAGGGTCCCCTGTTGTAGTAAAGGTGGGTGAGGATACTTCCAATACCTCAGCCACAGAATTAGATGAAAGGGTTGAGAAGCAACAAGAAGTTTCTCAAGTCATTAGATTGGTCTCCTCTTCTCCAACATTAGTGAATCCATTTGCTTCCAGGCCTAAAGCTACTTCCCTGGTCATCAACAAGTTGTTCATTGAAGAGTTGGTTTCTGCTTCCAAAGTTACCAGTGCTAAATCCTAGATAGAACATACTTTAGAGCATAAAAGGAAGAGAGCAGAGGAAGGGACTTCCAGCAAAGATACTCTCTCACGAGCTTTGCAACCCAGCACCATAGTGGGTAAAGAAAAGAAATTGAAGACAATGTCTACACTGGGTCGAGATCCTGAAACATGGCATTTCACTATGGAGGTGGCCAAGCCTACAAAGGAAGGCAGAATCAAAGATATGACTGCCTTTGAATTTTAGTTGCAGTCGTTTGACATGGGGCTTGCTCGACATGACACCAAGGTAGACTGGTGGAAGTTCACCAATGTGGTAATAGAAGAAGAGCTAGAGGATCTCAAAACTACTAAAGTTCAAATTAAAGTAGAAGTAGCTGAGCTGACTAATTTCATCAGACAACTCATCACTCTTATAGCAAGTATTCCCAGTGCGCAGATCACTTTCAATCCTAGAGCTGTGGAGAACCAAGCCATCCTAGCCAAGTTACAAGAGGATAGATACTTCGGGTAGATTGGAAAGACGTGGATTGAGAGGCTCAAATCTGAGGGACTGGTGGCTGTTGAGAAACTAGGTAATTCTCTCTTAAGGCTGGAAACAAAGAGGAATAATATTGACAAGAATCTACAGACTCTTGCATCAGAGAGAGTGAGATGTCAAGAATGCATAGTAATGTTGCACGTGGTGGTAAAAATGAAGACCAAGGAGGCACTAAAGGCCAAGATATTATAGAAAGGAGATGAGCCTTTGATCAAGTGGCTTCAAAGTTTAGAATTTAAGATCGAGATGATCATCCAAGCTGAAACAGGGTTGTAGCAAACAGATGTTAAGATGAAGGAGGAGAAAAGAAAAGATTTTAAACTCCTTCAAGGTATGCACATAGAATCATAGACAAGTGGTCAGGGTAAAGAAATGATTGGATTGGCTATTATGTAGAAATAATTTTTTGATTATGTGCATAGCCTGGCAGAACAATCTTCCACCCATTTGGACAAGGTGCCAGAACTCCAACAGTTAGACAGATGCAATCAAGAGCCTAGCCAAAGAACATTCCAGGTGGCTCATCAGATATACTAATGTCCATATCAATAGGCACAAAGAGCTCAACCCAATCATTACAACTATCACTACCTATAGGGCTAAATTAGACAAGGGGGAGTAAATCGAAGCTTATATAGATTCCCTCTTGTGCTAAATTTTGATATTATTGTAATGGATAAACCTTGTTTATTATTTCTGATTGGAGAAGTGGAATTGTTTCGGTTACCCTTTTGTAATAGTTCAACTCTGGAACCCTATATGTACTATTTTCTAAATCAATGAAAATGTCAACTAAATTTTGGTGTGAAAGATAGCATTTTGTTGAGTCAAATTTGTATGTCTAAATGTCATTTCTTTAACTCTTCCACTGCATTACATTTATCTATCTATTAAATTTGAATGTTTCTTTGGAATTAGATTTACATTTTATGGTTGAACCAAAATTTTGTATTATGATTTGATACAGCTAATTAGGGGGAAATCTAATGTCATTCTAAATCTGGGAGATGTCCCTGTGAAATATATTGATTCATTATTACTATATCATTAAATCTCTAAGTCTTGTATTTGCATTTTCACTATCAGTTATTGCATTACCAGTTTTAAGGAGTCATATGATTGATGAAGTCTTGAAATTGGCTAAAGTTAGAGTTGAATTTCTCCTGCCTGAGCTATTTCCTATCTAGGTTTAACTTCATTTACCTCTTCTATTCTCGGTTCAAGAACATATCCCTGCTAGGATAGGAAGAATCAATATTCATTGAAGATCATTTAATTAAGGGAGCTGTACCTTCAAATTCAGAGGGAAATTAGTTGCTTAGTCACAATTTGCCAACTGTTGTATTCAATTATTCTTAAATATTTGGATATTATAAAGTTAAAGCAAAAAGAACAATTTGTTTACCAACAGATTTTTGGCGACTCTGCTGGGGAGACGAACAGTCCTTATACCAAAAGAATACCATGAGGAAAGATGGTACTTCCCTATGAAAACATAATTCCTGTACTCCAACCAAATCTTGGATTCGAAGACGATCAAGAGGATCTCATTTCCTCACTAAATACTTTTGTCTGGAAATACAAAAGAAATACTGAGCACTATAGAAACGCTAGTCAAGTGCTAGAGCACAAACAAGCTAGAACGAAAGCACTTGAAGAAGAAATCTAAAGGAGAAATTTGAGAAGGGCACGGCACCAAGTAGAGCATGAAGCTAGACTAGAAAACTAGTTGGAACCCTGGAGCCCAAGAGGTTTCTTAGGAGTGCAAAGAAAAAAGGTGTTACAAACCCAATTTTTGAGAGACTTGCAAACCTTGATTTTGCTCCACTTGAGGTACCCTGTTGAAAGAACAGGAATACTAAGAGAAAAAGTAGACCTTCTTCAACTTCCAAACAATCAACTCTTTTTTCTACCACTTGTCAAGTGTTAACTTTGCATGGAGTAGGTGCTCCTCCTATTGTCAACCTAACACCCTATCTACCTCTGGTAGTTATGGCACTTCCTTGGGCCCCTATAGTTGGACCATTGCATTTAGAAACATATAACCCCCTTCCCTCAGGATGAAGAAATAGTTTCCCCAAATTCTCTGGAGATGGGAAAGTATCTAGATGAACACGTTGCTTCATTCTTTGCTTCAGTTAATATCTTAGCAGTGCGAGAAGAAGATGTGGCCGTCAGGTTATTCGTTGAAACCCTTGTTGAAGGTGCTGCTGATTGGTTTCACCACTTACCCAATTCCTCTATCATAGATTGGGCCTCCATGAGAGTTTCCATTGAGAGAAGATTTAAAACTACTGAAGATGAACATGCACTATTGACACAATTGACCTCCATCAAGAAAGACCCTTCTATTAGTATGAGAGATTTTGTGGCTAAATTCAACAAGTTTGTGAATCGTATCCCAACATCTGACAGGCCTACTAATGGGAATTTGAAAACATTTTTCATAAGTGCTATGCCTCCTGAAATCAGTTATAATCTGAGGAGAAAAAATCTAGCCACTTTGGACCTTGCCCAAAGGACTACGGTGGAGTTAGAAGACCACATGATATCGGTGGGAAAATGGAAAAGAGAGATACAATCTAGAGCCGATACTAGTAACGCCACATCATCAGATGAGATGATTCAAAAATTATCCAATGAATTCATCACCTTCAAGAGGCAGCTTCCTAGATTTAATAATCCCTATCAGTGAAACCTTCAAGAGCAGCCTGGAAGAAATAATGAAGGGAGGAATGCTAATGGAAAGACATTAGAGTTGACTGCTCCACCACAAAGGTTAGCTATAGAAGCAACTCCTAAAAGGGGAAATATGTGTGCCTTCCATTTAACTATAGACCATGATGGAGAAAGTTGTCCCGACGTAGCTCGTGCTTGGAAAATGCATCAGACTAACAAATAGAATGCTGGAGTGTCTGGAGCTGAATCTGATTCATATTCACATGGCGACTCTGAAAACTTATATTTAGCGTATGAATCAGATTCAGAACAAGGAGAAACAATTTATGCTACCATAGACAGGAACTCCTATACAGTCTTAACCTAGAGTCAGAAAGATAAAGGCCCCACTTCCACATCCCTACCAAAGAATAATGAGGCATCTGTATGTGTCTGAATGTGACCTCTAAATCAGACACAAACACAACATAGTCATTGCTTAATCATTGAATTGCGAGAATGAACATGAATTGTCCATTCCACAATATTGATTGAATCGATATGTTGCCTCCTATTTAATTGGTGTGTTTTAATTAATCTCATAACGAGAGCCAACAAACATGACCATTGCTAAAATGGAGGATTTGAAAGCATTAAAAACTACAGTGAAACTATTCTATATGAGAAATGCAATTATAATCTAAGAATGGAAATACAAATTTTAATCTAAGAAGCTTGAAAGAAAGAATAGAATTAAGCTATTTGATACATAAGTAAACTAAATTAAGATGCAAAATGCCATTAATCTAAATGAAATTAAGCTAAATATGCAATAAAAGATTAAAAACATGAGAGAATTGAGACAATATTTTGCTATAGTTTTGATACTCTAAAAATTGCCCCTCTCAAATGAAGAAGAGAAGGTCCATAATATAGAAGAGCCTGAAAAGAGGATGAAGAGTTTCTTGGAAAGAAACGGCTGACTCTTCATCTCCATTGAGGAAGGTGAGACAAAATTGAGGGAATTATTCAATTGAGTAAATGAATTATTGCCACATGGGTGGCTTTTCATCTTGAATTATTGAATTTCAAGTGAGGATAATCCATTCATATAACTAAATAATTATTTAATTCCTTTTGATGTGTATTAGATAAAGGGGGTGGGATTAATTTAATTTAAAAGCACTTAGGACTTTAGAATTAAATTAATTGATCATAGGGATTTTTAGCTAATAAATCTTGAAAATTTAGGAATTAAATAAAGTGTAAGATTTATGCAAATTCAGGTTTTCTGCATTTGAGACTAAGTCAATTAAAGTCAATTAGGGAGAAGAATTTACCTAGTACAATAGGACTTTGATGATGAGAAAATGCACCAAAATTGATCAGAATTGTAAGGTGCCACTTTTGGGGTGTTACATTTTTTCCCTCTTTGAATTGATGTGCGAGCAGCGCGTTGATTCAAAGAATAGTCTGATGTGACAGATGAAGATTTCAGGAGTCTAGGTTAGGTTGCCAAGACACTGATTAGATCAAGAAGCAGAACCATTTTCAGAACGAAGCATGATTCTCTGAAGTCTAAGTTAGATTGCGAAGACAACGGTCCAAATACCAATTGAGAGAAGATCATAATCGGGGTTATATTGCCCCAATGTCCACTGATAGCTGATGAAGATTTAGGACTATCTCTAGAATCAGGGTTAGATTGCCCTAATAGGAAGGTTAGCCCGCCGAGATCCGAGTTAGGTTGCCCAGATAATGGTCTAAAAGAGCTTTTGAGAGCCATCTTCAGAATGAAGCATGAATTTTAGGAATTAGGGTTAGATTTTCCCAATACCCAATGAGATCTCAAGAATCATCTCCAAAACAAAGCTTGATCCTTGAGGATTCGAGTTAGATTGCTCAAATACCTAGAAAGATAGATGACAAGATGCGAGGCATCAAGATGCCCCTAGAGATTCAAGATCATGGAATATCCAGTTTTGACCATCAGGTACAAAAAAATGAATACGCCCCAAGTGATGAGATGCCCCTAGCAATGGAGACTTTTGATTCAGATCAGACTGATTTGAGAATGATGTGAAAAAATTCAATGATGCAATCATCCTGCCCCCCTCGGGAGTGAAATTGAAAGATGACACAACAGAAAGATGATCGACAGAAAAAGATTGCAGATAGAAGTAAGGTCGAAGATCCAGAGAAATCAGAGATAGATCAAGAGAAGGCAGAATCGACTTAGAGTAATCGGGAGGTCCTGTTGACTAGGTTTGACCATAGTTGACCAAGTTTGACCAAAATTGATTAGAGTTGACTTTGATGAAAAAGATTGTAGAAGCCAAGAAAATGATGACAAGAGGTGATTCTGACAAGAAAGTGACATCAGAAAGTTGACTGCACAAGCGTCCAATCACGTTGGTCCCAAAATTTTAAAATGTGATTTTGAGCTACTTAGGAGTGTCAGATTTCAATTTCGATCACGAAAATAGATTGAGCATATAGTTGAAGATAGAGAGTGAGGATCAAACATGTGTGCAGTCAAGAGGAATCTAGGACAAAAGATGAGGACCTTCGAAGAATGAGAAGACAATGAAGAGAGCATCAAAACTATCGCTATGCAAGCTTAAAATGCGAATGCAAGGCTAGGACTTGGTTGTTGGACTCATCGCATAATTATCATCATCGAGTATTTTTGGAACATCAGAGTCAATGTAATCCTTACTGGTGCCACTGTGACCATAAGGATGTAAATATGACTTTCATTGGATAAAATATAGGAAACGAACATAAGCACCAGGGCACAAAAGCCAAGATGGCCTGAACATTGTTTCCAGTTTGATACAGTAAGAGTACACAAGTAAAAAAATAGAGCAATAATAGTCAAGGAGATAGTTCCAACCTCCCCTTGGCGTACAAATAAACAAGATTGAGGGATGTGAGGCTTTTCCACCTTAATGCAGAAGCTCTTATCACATACACCCTATTTATTTGACGCTGTCGGATCATCGAAACCACACCCACAAGCAGTAGACAAAAGAAAATATCAATAAAATTCATGAGAACAGAAAACATACAAAGAAAGATTCAATCATAGTTCAGCATGTTTCAAAGTTTATGAATGTGCATGTGTTTAGGGTCTTGAAAAACACCGTTGTGCTTGTGAGTGCATTGTGTTTGATTGCTATCGAGAGATGTTTACGTTGCGATATCCAATGTGTGTTGATAAAACACAGATGTGTCCAAAAATAGTGTTGAAAAATGCCATTTGATTAGGGTGTTGAGAAACACCATTTCGTGCTAGTAGATAGTTTCCCTTTAGAACTGACAAGATTATTAAGTCGAGTGTAAACTGAAGATGTGATCAAAGTGGGGAGTCATGCCCCCAAGTACTAGATGGATGGATGTCAATATGCAGATAGCGAGTTGATGTGAGAAATCTCAGTAGTACATCAACAGTAGGCAGACGCAGTGAGAATCACTGGTGACTGACATGAGAAAGAGATTCTCAAGTATAAAGATTGATGTGAGATCTAGGCATCAACAGGCATACTCGATGAGAACCACTGGTGACTGATGCCAAGAGGAGAGAGACTACAAAATATAGGACAATGCCCCCTAGACCAGGAAGATGCCCCCGAGTGTGACCAGTTTCAATCCATGTGAAGTCAAGAAATTTTTTGAAAATAACTGAGAGCGAATGCATGAGCAAGCAAACTAAAGCAGGAAAGCAAACTAAAGCAGGAAAGAAAGAGAGCAAATAGCAAGCAAGCCAATGGATGCCACGATAGATAGAGCATGGCAGAACAAGAGGCGCCTATTTACCAGGTTTTCACCATCTTGGCAGAAATTCTATTTTTGCTACCATGACGCCTGTTTACCAGGTTTTCATCAATGACACTTTTTTTCTCTTTTTCTCTTTTTTTTTGTATTTTTCATTTTTTCAATTTTTTTTGTACTTTTTTCTTTTTTCTTTTTTTATTTTTTTGTATTTTTTGATTTTTGTATTATTTCTTTTTTTTAATTTTTTTTTTTTTGTATTTTTTCATTTTTTTGTAATTTTTTTTCATTTTTTTGTAATTTTTTTTTTTTTTTTGTATTATCAAGGCGCTTGTTTACCAGGTTTTCACCAGGATAATAGATACATCAAAGTGCCTGTTTGCAAGGTTTTCACTAAGATGATCATTTTTTGAGGACATTTTGTAATTTTTAGGATTTTCTCAGAATAGTATATGTACATGAGCATTCAAAAGACATCTTAACTATAGAACTTCTTCAGATGAAGAGCATTGATAGGCTCTTTGAGCTATTCCCCCTCTGTGGTAGAGAGCTAATAAGTGCCAGACCCAAATACTGTAGTGATAACATACAGACCAAGCCAGTTTGGTTCAAATTTTCCTTTCTAGACCCGCTGTTGTTGATTCTTGGGGTTCTCTCTCAGGATGAGATCACCCATTTGGAATTCCCTTGGTCTGACCTTCTTGTTGTAGCTTTTAGATATTCTCTTCTGATATGCTCGGAGATGATCGAATGCCACTTTCTGACATTCATCCAGTAGTTCAAGCTCTTGTAGCTGAGATATTTTGATATCATCATCAGTAATGAGGCCCTTCAGAGAGAATCGCAAGGTGGGAATCTCAACCTCAATAG
Organism: Thuja plicata; assembly: GCA_018584345.1. NCBI lineage: Eukaryota > Viridiplantae > Streptophyta > Pinopsida > Cupressales > Cupressaceae > Thuja > Thuja plicata. The sequence goes on along the minus strand of MU223173.1, from coordinate 2,144,404 downwards.
GGAGCACTGCATCTACACCATAAACTAGAGCAAAGGGCGTGGCCCCTGTTGGTGTCTGTATACTAGTGCAGTAAGCCCATAAAGTCAGATTAATATGGAGATGCCAGTCTCGTCCAAATTTGTGTACTGTGCGGTGTAAGATCTTGAGAATAGTCTTATTGGAAGCTTCCGCCTGTCCATTACCCTAGGGATAATAGATAGAAGACCAATGCTAAATAATTCTGAACTTAGTGCATAAATATGTTAGATCCTTTTTCTTGAATTTTCCCCCATTGTCAGTGATTATTGATGAGGGTACACCATATCTGCAGATGATGTAGTTCAGTATAAACATAGCCACAAACTTTCCATTAGCTACGATGAGAGGCACTGCCTCGACCCACTTGGTGAAATAGTCTATAGCAGTGATGATGTATTTATGTCCCCTTGAAGAAGACGGATGTAAAGGAAAAATCAGAAAGATAAAAACAACGACATGTAAGAATAATAAAAAAATAGAAACAGTACTTGCAAAACCGTGAAATTTCAAAAAATTGTCACCAAGTCTCGCGCGAGGAAGTACAAGGCTTCCCGTGAGGAAGTGCAAGGCTTCATGCAATGAAGTGAAAAAATTCACGTGGTATGCTCAAAATTCTCACACGAGAATCTATACACAGAGGAGTACAGCCGTACATTAGAGTACAAAATTTTATTAGAAATTTTTTTGAGAGAGGTCAGAAATCAATTTTCTACCCCACGGTGGGCGCCGAAATGTATGAGTCTGAATGTGACTTCTAAATTAGGCACAAACACAACATAGTCATTGCTCAATCATCGAATTGCGAGAATGAACATGAATTTTCCATTCCACAATATTGATTGAATCGACCTGTTGCCTCATATTTAGTTGGTGTGTTTTAATTACTCTCAGAACGAGAGCCAACAACCATGACCATTGCTAAAATGGAGGATTTGAAAGCATTAAAAACTAAAATGTAACTATTCTATATGATCTAAGAATGGAAATACAAATTTTAATCTAAGAAGCTTGAAAGAAAGAATAGAATTAAGCTATTTGATACATAAGTAAACTAAATTAGGATGCAAAATGCCATTAATCTAAATGAAAATAAGCTAAATATGCAATAAAAGATTAAAAACATGAGAGAATTGAGACAATATATTGCTATAGCTTTGATACTCTAAAAATTGCTCCTCTCAAATGAAGAAGAGAAGGTCCATAATATAGAAGAGCCTGAAAAGAGGATGAAGAGTTTCTTGGAAAGAAACGGCTGAATCTTCGTATCCATGGAGGAAGGTGAGACAAAATTGAGGGAATTATTCAATTAAGTAAATGAATTATTGCCACATGGGTGGATTTTCATCTTGAATTATTGAATTTCAAGTGAGGATAATCCATTCAAATAACTAAATAATTATTTAATTCCTTTTGATGTGTATTAGCTAAAGGGGGTAGGATTAATTTAATTTAAAAGCACTTAGGACTTTAGAATTAAATTAATTGATCATAGGGATTTTTAGCTAATAAATCTTGAAAATTTAGGAATTAAATATAGTGTAAGATTTATGCAAATTTAGGTTTTCTACATTTGAGACTAAGTTAATTAAAGTCAATTAGGGAGAAGAATTTGCCTAGTACAATAGGACTTCAATGATGAGAAAATGCACCAAAATTGATTAGAATTGTAAGGTGCCAATTTTGGGGTGTTACAACATCTACTTCCAATTCTATGGAGGCCAATCAAGGAGTAAGGATTCTACAACCAGGTAAGGAGAAAAGTTCTTTTGACATTATTCAATTTTGTAGAGATTCCAGGATTTGGAATTCCCCCATACACTATCTTAAGTCTAATACTGTAGAACTACAAAAACTAGTAGATTATTGTAAAGAGGGGAATCAGAATGTAAATCAAAATGCCATGAATACCATAGAAAATGAGTCTATATTTGCAGACCCAATTGAGCAAGGTGACCCATCTGTGCTGGCTACCTTCCCAAGCCAAAATCCTGACCCATTCTATGTGTCGTTGTATATTAATGGTTGCAAGATAAGCAATTGCATAATAGACTCTGGAGCCTCAAACAATGTAATGTCGTCGACTATAGCTAAAGCCTTGGGAATTACCCTCACTAAAGCCCATGGTAGGTGTTACTCTATGGATTCCAAACAAGTACCCCTGGTCGGGACAATCAAAAATTCCCAAGTGGCTCTAGCAGCACATCCTGAGAAGAAAATGTTGTTAACAATACTTGTTGCTGATATACCTGCTAGTTATGGTTTGTTGCTAAGCAGGAGTTTCTACAGAGACCTGGGAGGGGAAATAAAGCTATATTTGTCTCAAGCTCTAATCCCAGTGGGTAACAAAAAGATAAAGCTGGTCCCGGAAGAAAAAGCTAAGTTTACAGTGCTGAAAGTTGATGACCCTAAAGCCCAAATTCTATATCAAGAATTAGAATTTGGTGATTATATGTTGTATACAGATGATTAGGATGAGGAAATTTAACTTAGGAAAGAAGATCAATTTTTTGCCAAGGAAACACCATCACAAATCTGAACCCTCAAATTCAACAGTAGTTGTGCATCATTAGGATCTGGCACAGGCATGGTCTTAATATCACCGGATGGAGTATGTGAGCCCATGGCTTATAAATTGGAGTTTGGGAACACCAAAAATACTGCCGAGTATGAAGCCTTGCTGCTAGGAATTATTGCTGCAAAGGAGAAGGGTGTGAAAATCTTGGGAGCTCGAGGTGACATGGAGTTAATCATGCGCCAAGTCAAGAATCAATACTATGTAAAAAATCATAGATTAAAAAACTACAAGAATAGAGTATGGGATGAAATAGAAACACTGGATGCATTCTTTATTGAATATGTACCAAGAGAATTGAATTCTAAGGCAGAATCTTTAGCGGTGTCATCCTCATTACTCCTCCCTCACCCAGAGTTCAAGGATAAGAAGTACCAAGTAGAAGTTGTGTACCGACCATCTGTGCCTGATAATGTAGAAGATTGGAAAGTGTTTGAAGATGACAAGAGCCTCCTCCTCTTTTTGGAGAGCGGTGGCAACTTTCATAAAGATGCTCCTGGTGATCATAAGGAAAAATGTCATGACAAAAGGAAGAAGGACAAGTCAGAGGTCATCCAGTTACAAGGAAATATCATCCCTCCCCACTTAGTTACACTTGAAAAACTCTTCAACAGACATGATACTTTTGTCAAGAAGAAAAGAATTGAAAGAGGCCCTACCACTGGTGAGTATGAAGGAATTAATATCGAAAGTGAAAATGACCCCAAGATGATCAATATTGGGAAATGTTGCACTAAAGAAGAAAGGGAAGAGGCCAGGAAACTCTTCTTGGAATACCAAGATGTTTTCGCATGGATTTATGAAGATCTGAAAAGATTTATGAACGGTAAATTCAAACACCAGATTCCCTTAAAACTTGAGGCTGCCCCATTCAGGCAGAAACAAAGGAATTACAATCCCAAAGTTACTGATATAATATTTAGGGAAGTGGATAAAATGCTTAAAGCAAGGATTATCTACCCTATCCATCACTCTACCTGGGTGGCGAATATAGTACCTATGAGGAAGAACAGAGAAATAAGTATCTATGTAGACTTTAGGAATATAAATCAGTCCTCCTTGAAAGACAATTACGCTCTTCCCAACAAGGATCACCTATTGTAGACCATATCTAGAGCTAAGATGATGTATATTCTAGATGACTTCTCAGGGTACAACCAGATAGAAGTGGAGAAAGAAAACCAGCATAAAAAAGCTTTCACTACCCCCTGGGGCACTTTCGCATATCACAGGATGCCATTTGGGTTGATCAATGCTGGAGCTACCTTTCAGAGAGGTATGGACCTTTCTTTCAGTGATATGAAGAACAAAATAATTGGTATGTATCTGGATGATCTTACTGTGTTTTCCAGAAAAAGAGTAGATCATATAAATAATTTGAGGAGAGTATTGCAAAGGTGTAGAGAGGATGGGATTTCACTAAATCCCAAAAAGTTAGTTTTCTGTGTGACTGAAGGGAAATTACTAGGTCACATTTTTTCCTAGGAAGGCATAAGAATTGATCTAGAAAGGGTGAGAGAAATCCAACAATTGAGCTTACCTGTGAACAAAACTGGAGTGAAATCATTTTTCGGTCAGGTAAATTTTCTCAGGAGGGTCGTTCCAGATTTTTTTGGGATTACCAAATGCATAGTGGACATGATGAAAGGAAATGTAAATTTCAAGTGGAATGACTCTGATAAACAAGCTTTCAAAAGCATCAAGAACACCATAGCCAATGCCCCAGTGTTGTGTCATCTAGATTACAAGAAGGATTTTATAACTTATTATTATTCTTCTGAACACACTCTATCAGCCATCCTCATGCAAGAGAATGAAGAAGGAGTTCAAGCTCCTATCACTTTTATGAGTACACCTCTAAAAAATCATGAGCTGAGATATTCTTAGACCGAAAAACATGCTTTCACAGTATTAAAAGCTTTAAATAATTTTAGATTCTACATTCTGCACTCTCACTCTCTTGTATATGTGCCCAACATTGCCGTAAAAAGCATATTGAATCAGCAGGACGTGGGATGTAATAACAAAGGAGCATGGGTGGCTAAGACTCAGGAATATGACATAGAAATCAAGCCCACTAAGTTGGTGAGAGGAAATGCACTATGTAAAGTGATGGCAGAAAATCAAGTGGACAAAGACCCTGAAAACACATAATTGGTCCTAGCAGTAAGTATGCAAAATCCCTGGTTTAAAAATATTGTGTATTTCTTGACATACGGTGAATGTCTTGAATGATTGACTTTGAAGCAAATAAGAGATCTAAAACTGAAAGCTTCTAAATATATAATTTGGGAAGATAGATTGTATAAGAGATCTATAGATGGAACTTTCCTCCGGTGCATTGACAAACAAAAGCAAGAGAAGCTGCTAAGGGTGTTTCACGATGAAGGTTGTTGTGGACATTTCTCCTCATTGGTTACTGCATTCAAGATATTGAGATAGTGCTATTAATGGTCAAGAATGTTTAGATATGCATATCATTGGGTAGCGAGATGTGAGAAATGTAGAATGTTTACTGGCAAACCACAGTTAGCAGCGCTACCCCTTAGACCAGTGATAATTCAAAGACCTTTTCAATAGTGGGGTCTTGATTTTATTGGTCCTATAAATCCCATGTCTAGTGTAGGCCATACCTACATAATCACTATGACTGAATACTTCATGGAATGGGTGGAGGAAAAAACAACCAAGAAAATTACTTCAAAGGTAGTATGTGAGTTTATCAAAGAGAACATCCTGGTAAGATTTGGTGTGCCTATTAAGTTAGTTATGGATAATGACTTTTCTTCTTAGGAAATTACCAAATTTTGTTTTGAATATGGAATTATGATTAGTCACTCATCTGACTATTTCCCTCAAGGGAATGGTCAAGCTGAGTCCAGTAACAAAAATTTGGTGAGCATCATGAAAAATCTTGTAGCAGAAAATTAGAGAACTTGGCACAAGAAAATCTATGAATCCCTTTGGGAACACAGAGTGAATCCTAAAAGAGCCATTGGTGTATCCCCTTTTCAACTTGTCTATAGGATCGAAGCTATTCTTTCATTGCCACTAGAACTGGCGACTTGCAAATTGAGAACAGTAGTAGAAGATTGTATATATGAATATGGTTTAGAAAAGAGGATTCTGTACCTAAACAAACTTGAAGAAGAAAGAGAGAAAATGGTAGATCATATCACACAACATCAAATGAATGTGAAGAACTTGTTTGATAAAAGAGTAGACCCTGGAAATTTATGGAGGGAGATATGGTGTTTTTATGGGACAAGTGCAGGGCACCCAAAGGTATGCATGTGAAATTTGAAACATTGTGGAAAGGACCCTTTAAGATCCAAAAAGTATTTGAGAGGAATTATTTTAAATTGACCTATCTAGATGGTGAAGCACTATGCCTGACATACAATGGTTAGGACTTGAAGCTGTATCAGATCTGAATTTAATATAGGTAACCCCTATATTGTACAATAGTTATGTTTACTTCCTGCTTTTGTTTTCTTTGGTTAGGTTTCCTTTATGTTTTCCTTTCCGTGGCTTGCTTTAGTTTTGTTGTGAGCCGCCTTTTTGTTGAGCTTTGTGAAACTAGAGATTTGGGTTCCTTGCTTGGACATGTGAATGTCCAAGTCCCCATATAGAGCCAGCTATTGCCCCACTTTTGGTCTCCATATATTTCAAAAAAAGTGGATGTTTAATGTGTAGTAGTGGTCTTGAAATCTCCGTGTAAGTCCTGAATCTAAGTCTAGCTATCCTTTTAAGCTAGGAGGCCTTTATCAGATTTCTGTAAATTGCCTTCTCTTTTGTGAGCAGGAGGGAATTTGTATTTGAAATCATATTTCATTGGGTAGGTTAAGTTCCCAAATCTGGTAAAGGTCATGTTTTGAAGGATTCTAACATTGGTTCTATATGCAGTCGAAGTATTTTGCCTTAACATACCCTTTGCAGCATTGGCAAAAAATTGGTTCTGAGCTTCTCCTTGGCGGAAAATCACCTGTAGAGTGTGTTTTCCATGACAAATAGAATTCAAAGTATTAAAGGATAGTGGAAGTTGAAACTGAGAGATTTGGGAATAAGAAAGCTTTGGGCATTCAGATCAAATCTATTTTAGGCAAGAGCAATGATTGAATGAGGAAGAATTCAAGATGCAAGCTTACTGGCAAAAAAGTGGAATATGCCTTCTCCACTACTCCAATGGATGGGTTTTGACCTGCGTGGTATGTTTTATGCCAAACCATTAAAACGGAGGATTTTTGAAGAATAATCGATCCCTTGAGTTATCCAAGGTATAAGGAAAGCAAATAGACCAATCACATATCATTTTAGCATCTCAATAAGCTAAAATTATCCTTCGACAGATTTTTGAGTAGAGAACACTCCAAAGGTATTTCTCCGCCGAAAGGGAAGTGGAAAAGTGATTTTCCACTGCCTCCAGAAAGTTACCGTTATGGTTACTAAATTGAAAGGATGTTTCTTAACGGCCCGTAGGGGTAAAGTAATTAATTCAAATAAAGTCATTTTACTCCATAACGAGCCTTTTCATTAATGTCTTATTCTTTTCATTCATGTGGCGCGGGAAGTCGGCCGTTAAATGGTAAGAATTCAAAAGTTATAAAATCAGTGAGGTATTACAAACAAGATCTACCATCTGTTTAAAAAATTGTCTAAATCTGAAGCTCTTGACTATAGTTATTCTCTGCTCTTGTGTTCTTGAGAGATATCCCTTATCCCAAGTCAGAATTAGTTGAAGTATGGCTACTAAATTTATGGGATTCGATGGGATGAATGGTGTCACGTCTGATTGGCATAAAATTACAAACACTTCCTTGTAGTTCTTCGATATGTATAACTTTCAGAGCAGATTGAAGGAAGACTAGATGCACCCTGTCACTGAGAATTTAAAAGAGAGTGGGTTAATAGAATCTTTTGGTTTTCCTGTTTCCATCCAAGCTCCTGAGATTTTTTGAGAGTGCATAGCTCAATATAATCTAGATACCAAGCAAATCCTCCTGCCCAACGACACGGTGCTTGTATCTATTGATCGAGATTCTGTCTAGAACTCCCTGTGCATTCCAGAGCAGGCTGAATATTTAGAAATGACATATAGTCGGGCGGTTACCGAATATGGAGCAAAAAAGGCAGTGTGGAAAAAGGAAATAATGAAGTCATGGTTTCAAGAGCCGAGGAGTGCCAAATGCAAATTGCCCAAAACATTATGCAACACGAACCTGAATCCATAAATTGTAGACATCTTGGTGCTGCTCCATAGGATCCGAGGTGAGAGTGACACACTGAACTTCATTGAGCACCATTTCTTCTTACTCCAGGTGATCTGTTCTCAACACCATTTCATCGATTGGGCTCATATGGTAAGAAAAAATCTCTCCAGTGCCCTAAGTAGAGCTAAGCTTCAGAATGAGTTCTACATATCTTCAATCCTTATATATATATTAGCCATAATTAAAATTTGGCCAAGGCTTCCTAGATTAGAAGAGTTCCTAGATGATGTTAAAAGCTATGAATTTTTCCCATGTCTACAATTACATAACAGTTATGCTAAGCATCTCAGAGTTAATGATACATTCATAATGAGACTGTACAAGGAGCTACAAGGTTTCTTGTAAAGGAAATTTTCTCCTCAAGCCATGGCTTTTATCAGCCAGTTTGGGTGCTTCTTCATTCAATTTGTGGATTTCTTATATATTCGTCTTGCAGGATTTGATGACTTCCCTTTGAAGTTGCCTAGATATCCTGATGATATGATTGTGTTGGTTGAGGTAATGAGGTAGGAACTCCAAGTGAACCTGATCTATGCTGATGCTAGGAAGAAGGGCTATGATTTCTTCATGACCATTGGAGCGTACAGTTGCGCATCCCAGTCTGAGGCAAAGAATTTTTTGAAGACATTATCAAAGAGGTTTTAGTTGGAGACATATGATGTCTTGAGGCCAGAGTGTGATACTGTAAATTATGCCTAAGATGTCTTGCAAATGAGTCGTGCAATACATCTTTTTGATGATATTGAAGACTACTGGGCTAATTGCAAAGATGACTTTGAGAGCTGAGAGAGATTCTACTCCAAGTTAACCATTGAACAAATCAAAAAGTTCAAAGTTAACATTGAAGTGGAGGGGTTGGAAGATGATGGTCAACATATGTATGATAATACATATTTGGAGAAAATAAAGCCACTCTCTATAAGCTCTGAGCCCATGCTAGGGCAGACCATTAACAACTTGGAAACCTTAATGGGTGGGATTTACAGAAGAACAGAGCAGAGGGTCGAATGTGTATGTGAAAAAACCTAACCTGTTGGGAGCATGCTCAGACATGCAAATGTTAGAGATATAAATCATTTAAACTACACTAACATGTCTAAAAAGCATACTAAAACAACAAGGGCTTCCATCACAACCTCCGATGAGCTGAACAAGGGCACCCAATGCCTTGTTGATTTGCTCTTAGAGATGTTATGTGGGTGTGCTCTCCCAACACAATATCATAATCCCACTATGAAATGCATTAAAATGATAAGTTAATCACTCAAGAACAAGTATAAAGAACTTGCCTCAAGCTTTCACTATGGATGAAGATGCACGCTTTAAACTAGAATTCTAATGCAAGATATAACTAAGAAAATAGAACTGTGATTCATTCCATATTAAACCTAAGATGTGATATCTAGATTCAAACATAAAATAACATGAAAATGCACTAATGATTACTATGAAATGCTAAATTGCTTAAGAAATCTTAGAAATAAATTAGCATGATAACAATGCAAAAATAAGAGATGATTTGCTCTTGAGAAAGGCCTCTATTTATAGAGTTTTTGGAGGAGAGAGAGGGCTTGGATGAGGTGGAGCTCAAGTGGCATCCACATAGGTGCCATATGAGGGACACATAAGCCATGTAAGAGGCCCACTTTTCTCACACATGTGTGAGCAACTTTGGATGTGATGGGTCAAAGTGTACTTAAAGTACACATGTGAAGGATCTTGTAAGAAGGTGTAAGA
>MU223173.1:2060171-2086958 GCA_018584345.1 Thuja plicata | reverse complement strand
GTCTACAAGTGCGTGAAGTAGATAAATTTGTGCAACGTCAACTTAAATAATATACATTGTCATGAAAATATTCTATTAAATTCTTTCAAATCCCCAGATTTGATGAGCTAATGAAAGGTAAAACAATCTGTCAATAATATAGACCAAATAAAGAGAGAACCTATGATGGTCGCTTGAGTTGTTTTATGTTTAATGTGCATAATTGTCAATTTTTCAATATTTCATAATGAATTTCTGATAGCAATGCTATACCTTCGACAGATAAAATGTTGGAGAATCATAATATACGACAATTCTTCCGACAGTAATGCTATACATTCAACAGGGCAACCTGTCGAAGAAATGTTGCACGACTGTCGCTATTCTAACAGTTAAAGTGTCGTAAACATAAATTTTTTGACAGACATGTTGATAGTAATTCTATATATCCAACAGGTATATCTGTCAGTACTAGGCTGCACCTTTTGGTATGCCAATAGTTATAATGTCAAAAAGGATATGTTTTTGACAGTTATTTCTGATAGAGATTGTGTATTTCTGATAGGTCGTGGTGTCAGAATGTCGATAGGTGAACCGCAGGAAATGTCATAATGAAGCGGTTGTCACATGCAAGTTTCTAATGTGATCTGTGTCAGTAAACCGACGGATGTGTCTCCTATTGCAATTTCCTACACAAAAATGATGACGGACTGATCTGTCAAAATACTGACAAATAAGCGTTAGAAATCTGACAAATGGCGGTTAGAATTTGACCTCAAATGTACTAGTGCCAACCACTACATCCACCTAGAGCATAGGAACAAATACTGAATACATAGATCACTCCATCAAACCAGGGAACCATTAGAACCAACAAGATATATCGCCTCATAATGCTGAGCAGGGAGAGGTATGACAGGTACACTGAAATAGATTGCCAAGAAATACTGCATGTTGAAGAACTTATAAGCACAAATAAAGTATGTGTCGAGGATGATCAGTTGGTGACACACATGAGGCTAATGTCTTGGAAGGAACACTCACTTGACAAAGGTAGATGGCAAATAAAGCAAACATCAAACCCCCTCATGGCACTTTATAATGTAGTACGAGTACAATAGAATCCCAAGCATGCGTCATATGGCACTTTATCTTAGTGTGTTTGCATAACAAGCTACAGAAAAAATATGTATACAATGTTCAGAAAAGGAAACGATCTCAAGACCTAAAACATCCAATATATCCACCAGAATGCCATAAAACAAAAAACTGAATAAAAGATACATGAAGCAAATTGTGGGTGTGAGACCCATAGAAGAAGAAAGAGAACGGAAGCAACTTTCTGACGCCATGCGGAAGTCAAAAAAAGGAGTTCGGGGGAGCGAGATATAGTGACCGGAGTGCAAAATGGAGCCTTGACTTTGACTGGCAAAAGAACCTGCAAGACGGCAAAATTAGATAACCAAACTGGAAAAATCAGAAATGTCTCAGAACCAGCTTTCCGATATCTTGTTTGGCAAAAAATGCCTCTGTTTGCTCAAGTTATGAGCAAATAACCACTAATAGGTCAAAAACCAAATGTTCTGGAAGAACCTCAGCCAAAATTGGCGGGGCCTGGTTAAACTGGCAAAAAACCTCCAAAAAAAGGACTGCCTCCAGATTTCCCACCAAAATGGCAGAGAAAATATTATTTTTTCATGAAAAAAAAAAATTAAAAACAATAATTTTTTTTGGAAAAAAACAATTAAGAAACAAGTATTTTCTAAAAAAAAAACATAAAAAAACAATATATTTTTTAAAGAAAAAAACACACAAAAAACATTTATATATATTTTAAAAAAAAAAATATTAAAAAAAACATGATTTTTTTTTTAAAGAAAAAAACATAAAAAAAACTTTATATTTTTTGTTTAAAAAAAATATTAAAAAAATAGGGCTGTCATTTTCCCTCTCCTCCATGCAACTTGATGGCACAAAAACCAAGGTGGCACAGAAACCAAGGAAATATGGAAATCAAGGTAGTACAGAAACCGAGGAGGCAAAAAATGAAACTACATGGGAATTGAGGCAAATTTTTGCCTCGTAAAGCATGTCAAGGGCCATGAATGCAAAAAATAGTGCCCAATTTTAACTATGTCCAAAGTGGACAAACCTTATATGAAATTTTAGTTTCCTAGGCCTTTTGAACGCGATGGTGAGGTCCATTTGGACCCAAAATGCTCCAAAAAATGTCACCCACAGATTGAAGATAAAAAAAAACCCCAAAAAAGCTGAAAATTTTCCCCTACAAAAAATCCAGAATAGGCAGCAACAAAGGGGCTCTGATACCATGAAGGATCTAAGAAATACTAATCTCATTACGCCCAAGAACAACTGCATGCAAAATAACTGTTATCTATTCTGAATTACTTGACAATAATTACAAAGTTCAACCTTAAAAAGGTGAATGAAACTCTAAAAGGTAAAAGCTAGGTTGCACATTAATAATTAATAAAAGAATTAATTATTAATACACCTAAGAGAAATCTTAAACACTAAAGAGTAATAAAAAAAACTTAACTAATTAAATCAACATGATTTAATTAATAAGTGATTACTCTAACACATGGCGGTCTAAGGAATATGATCGACTGTTAAACTATGGAGAGTATCAATGGTGGGCGCGATGCCTATAATCAAAGATGCATGATTTTTACTCATCAAGGCATTACGCGATGATGCCACGTGTCTTTGATGGACGAAGGAATGTAAATTCTGAGGGACTATATTGACAGGGAGTTTTCTTTAATTCTTATTTCTCTTAATTATATTTTATATCTCTTAGGGTTTTATGTATTATTTGATACATCATTGACATGTAGCTTTTTCGAAGGTGGCAAAACATGGACTTATATGTTGAGAGAACAATGTGACATGGCTGAAATACTGAAGGATAATACATATTATGGAGAAGATAAATGAAATATCAGAGGGTTGTTAATGATATCGACTTCTCTGATCAACATGATGAAGCTATTCGACATGCAAAAGATAATATCCATTATCAGAAGCAGAAATATATGGATGAAAGTATGGTCGAAGTACCATAACATCTTAACACAGAATAATTATTCTAAATTGTTTCTAACAAATCACAAGTGATCAGTTAGTGACTATTATTCTTATCTCTTTTGGTTGATAATTGATTTTCATACAAGGATGAATAATCATTCTTGAGATATAATTATAATTGTTCAGTTGTTGATCCCAGGATTAGGTATTAGTTATGAACATATGTATTGATCTTAAGCTTGTTTGTATCCTTTGGACTTGATATAAATACAGATACCAAGATCAATATAAAAGAGATGAATCATTACAGTTACTATAGTCAAACTGGATAGTTTTTGATCAACAATTGTAACATGGACCTAATTGTATGATTTTTCTAAAATTAATAAAGATAAGTACCCCTTTTCTCTCATATGTGGGAATAGATTCATTTTCATTCTCAACTAGTGCCTTAGATAAAATCTATAGACTTTCTTTAAAGTGATAGTTTGGTGTAGCATATTCCTGATTAAGTTCATAGTTTCTATTATCAATTGGTATTTTCATCTTGCATGGGTAAATTCAATTGATTGTGGCCACAATCAATCGGTCTGTCATTTAAAAATTTATATTCAATTGAGATAACTGTGAATCATCTTAGGTTATATGCTCATTTCATAAAACCTTTGAAGTGATACGTTTCTTGTAAACTATCTCTAAGGTTGTACATAGGGTTGGGATGATTTTGATTTTATTTCCCATGAAAAAATGAGGCACTGGTATATATACATATTGGATTGTGATTATTTAGTTCATTATTCATATTTTTGTGATATTCTACCTATCTTCACTTTTCAATTCACATTTATATTCACAAACATTCACTTAACATATCAAAGCATTTCAGTTAGCATTTTGTGGTACACTGCTTGCAGTTAAGATTTATTTCAGGTACCTTGCCATATTGTGAGAGAAAGAAGTTTGAAATACATTTTATCTTCTATAAAAAGACTTGAGATTTGAGGATAAATTTAAGGTATAGGCTTACTAGCCTTGGTTCTACAGAGCTAGAATTGCATCTCGATTGAAACCTTGTTAGTTGGCCAGATCACTTGGGTTTCCCATCATTGGATAGGCAAGTCCATAGGAAATTCAATTTGTTGATTTGAGCACCAACAGATTGACGAATGTATTGGGGAGTTATTTGTAAGGATATTTTGAAGAACTCTTAGGATGTTTGGAAATAATCTGAAGGTTAAGACTCTACTAGAGACACGAACCCAGACTAGTGAGATATTAATTTATTTTTGATAAAGGAAGTGGCGACTCTACTTTTGAAATTCTATAACATATAAGTGATAAATTTATCTTAGGAAGAAGATATTTAAGACAAGACAAATTTTTTGAGTTGGAACCAACAAGGAGAAGTAAAGATTCAAATAAAAAATGATGTATGGACCACACATGATATACCTTGATAGGGATGATCAAGAATTTTCCTGTGAACAATTTCCTAGTTCAAGTCATCATAGTCATGAGAATAATGATGAGAAATGTAAACCTTTTTTCCATGTTGATAGGGAAGAACATGAGCCCTAGCATGATACAAATTAGAGGAGGACTAAAAGAGAACAAAAGGATAGGAAATGGGATGCTATATTTTGTTAAATAGATGATGTGGGCTTAGATGATGAAGAAATGGTCAAGGGAGATATTAAGAAAGATGAGAATACAAAGAAGTGCAATCAAATCATGAAAGGATAAAGGAATGAGTAAGGATGATAGAAATGGTGTGTACAATCCTCCTCATAGAAATAATGGGGGGCATATTTTCAATATTTATCATACTAATCCCTTTTTTGAACTAGACAATAGAGGAATGCGTGAGAAAAAAAAACAATGTGAATGAAAGAAGTGGTCATTGGGGATAACTAAACAATGGACAATATCATAACCATATGGTGTAGGAGCACGTAGGCTCTCCCTAAATGCTTAGTCAAATTTTGGCTTGTAATTGACTCTAGCCAAGTCAGTGACTTTTCATTTTGACCTTAGAAGGTCTTGCAATGTGTGTCACTAGGTGGATTAGTAGTTAGTACTAAATCCAATCTAGTTTAGCTTAGTTTGATTTCTAGTAGTTAGTCCTTAGTATAGGCCTAAAGTGGGAAATATGGTCTAAGAATTTTATAGACTTAGGAAAGGTGTGAAAATTTCCTAAAAAGTCCTAAATCATGTTAATTCATCATTTAATAAAATTTAGAGGTCATAAAAGTTAGTTTGCATCATTAATGCAAAAGATGCTAAAATGTTGTTATGACAACATTTGCAATTTTGCAAATGTTGCATGCAACATTGACAAATTTTGATTCCCTTCATAGTAGGGAAGGAAAATGAATTATAGTGGCCTGAAATCATGGAGGAAGCATCTTTAGATACCTTGTGGCTCATTTCCCAAGGGATGGATAATGTTTGTAAGTTTTTTAAAGTGAATAGAAGATAGTGTTCTGGTTTTCTGTAACAGTCAACTTGCTTGGATGGTAAAAGTGTTTTAATGGATTGAAAAGATTGACAAAATGTTGGATCCATGTAGTAGGAATATTTTTAATACTTTTTCATTCAGTGATCAAGTTGTTTTGTGTTGATTAGTTAGTCTTAGCAAATTGTTTAGAAATTAGTGTAGTTGCTGGTGTAGTCTAGGTGATTTTTAGCTTCATGGGCCCCCATAGAATCCAACCATGGAAATATCCAAAGGGTGGATGAATATGGTAGGAGAGCCTCTGTACAGTGTTCATACTCATGTAGGAGGCTTGGAGAACCATTTTGCTAATTTTAAAGCCATGCCCTAGGCAAGCAATGACTGTCCAGTTAGATGCATGATAGAGATAAGTTTGAATACAGAAGCAAGGGTGTGTGTGAGAGATATAAAAAAAGTGTGGTTTCTGAAGCTTTTGGGTCCTATAGATCCCTATTTGTGAGCTAAGGTCTTTTCCAATCCATTTAGATGGATTTCAAAGTAGAAATCAGTAGACTACTTGTGAAGAGCCAAAATAGCCCTATTTGCCCTACATTTTAGGACACTAGTGTACGAATGAATTGGGAGCCCAAGATATTGAAAATAATTTAGGTCTTTGAAAATGGTATCAAGATCCTAGGGTTTTTTTGGGGGTTATTTACAAGTTTTGAGAAATAATCTAGAAAAACCCTCTAGATAGGGTTAATTGGACAATTAGGCCTAATAGGACCAAACAAAGATTTAATTTGGAACTTGAATAATTAGGGATTGAAGACCCATTCCAATGGAGTTGGAAGGATGAAAAATGATTTTTTTAATGGTGAATATGACCCTTGTAGCATTGGTGAAATTGGTATGAAGGATTTGTGCCTAGAATCCTTCAATCTAGAGAGAAGCATTGAGACAAAACTATTGGTAGTTGTCCTTAAAGGTTAAACACAAGAAGACTGACTCTTGGAGTGGAGTTATGATAGTATTAGACTTGGATACTTGAGACTATTTGGGTCCTAGAAGAGAGATTGGGATCCTAATAAAATTGGGACAAGTGGAGTCCTTAGCAAGCTTGTGTGAGCACACCTTGGAGCACTTCCATCACCATGGAAATAGAATGAATCCTAATGGATCTAACCAATATGAGCATCATGGGAATCAAAATGATGGAATAATGTAAAATGGATATTAAGATAATAGGGTGCATAACTATGGCCCGAGATATTATAAATGTCAACCCAAATTTTGGACCAAGAATGAATAATCAAGGATTCCATAATGCAAATCATTAGAATCCAAGGCATGGAGAAATCAATCAAAGTGAAAACAAATATAGAGCCCCAATGGTTTCTAATAGATATGGATAATTATATTTTTATGGTGTAAGGGGATACCTTAATGACATAAAAAATGAATTAAGAATGCAATTCCAAAGTTTTCAGGGAATGGATCAGAATCAACTGAGGTGCATTATGTAAATTTGAAGAATGTTATCCAAGAGATTCATGAATTCAATGAGGATGTTCAATCTCTCATAGAAGATGAAGTATAATGGTTTAGAAGTTTTTCAGATAGATCCATATCTAGTTGAGATGAATTTATTAACGAATTCATAGAACAATTCAGTGATCATAATGACACTTCTTTTGCATCACATGAATTGACAAGTATGAAGAAAAATCAGAATGAATTTGTGGCTGAATTCAACAAAAGGTTCAACAAAGTTTTAAATAATATTCCAAGAGATGTTCAACCTGTTGATGCCTTTGCGATAAATTTCTATATGGGCGCTTTTAATAGCAAGACCAATTATGAAATCTGATCTTGTATAATTGCTAAGAGTGAGGACACTCAAATTTTTAATCCAAAAGAGCCTAAGAAATACAAGTAATATAAATTAGATAAGCTTATGAATATGGTGAAAGGCCTCCAAATCAATAATGGAAAAGATAATTTTAAGTACAACCAGAGTAATCGACCACCATACAAAAATGACAGATATAGACTGCAAGACATGCCTTATAACACAGAATGGAAGGATGGAAAGCCAGTGAACATAGAATTACATAATTTTGATCCATTTAGGAAAAACAACCATCTTTTGGAAAGCTATCCTTGGTGTGAAGCCTGCACATTACCACAATATTCTAAGTATTGTGTTGTGGCCCAAAGATGGAAAGAGGATGAGGATCAGAATGATGATCAACAACCCAAAGTGAATAATTTATTGATAGATCCTATGTGTGGATATGATGATTATAGCTCTTCAGATGAATACTACTACAAGGATTACCTAAATAGAGTGTACCAATATGGGGATTATCGGGAGAGTGCTTCAAGATTAAGAGAATTAACAGAATAGGAGAATAAAGCATACACAATAGTTGTAGTAGAAGAAGAAAAAATTAATTAAAATTTAATGAATAGAATAGTAAATGCAAAACCAAGGGAAACCTGACCAAGGAATTGATCTAAAGAGGCTGAAGCACAAAAAAATTGCTCAAGAGAAACATGTAGAACCTCAGGAATTTCCAAAAATAGAAAGATAAAAGGTGGTCAATTAATCTCTTCCCAATGAATTTTCTTTCATGTCTAATGCATTATCTAAAGTTAAAATATTTGTTCCTTTGCTTGAAATAGTTAAAATACTTGAATGTAAAAGTGAAGCTTTAAAAATATTGTCTAATGTAGTTAATAAGGAAGATCTTAACCAAGAAGTAAAAGATCCTCCAAATATTTATCTAGGAACTACTTTAAACAAAAATGGAAATCAAATTGATCCCTTCTATCTTACTCTATTGATAAACAATAGATTGGTAAAGAATTGTGTGATAGACTCTAGTGCAACAGTAAACAATATTCCTAATGATGTAATGAAATAATTAGGAATGAATGTTACCAAATTTGGTAGATGTTATGCTATGGATAATAGATCTATTCTTTTTGTAGGAATAATGAAGAATGTTGAATTTTAACTTTCTACATATCATAAAATGTCATATAAAATGGATATTACTGTGGTTGAAGTCCTTGCCAATTATGGAATGCTTTCGTCTAGACAATGGTCTAGCGTAGTGGGAGGTAGTATTCAGTTAGATCTTTCATATGCTTCTATTCTAGTGAATGGAAGGGATATAAGAATTGATAGGGAGACTTGAAGTCCATATATTACTAAGGATGTGGATCCAAGTCTGGTTACACATTTCTATCATTCTCATATGGATAACTTTTAGGTAAGTATTTCAAAAGATGCAATGCAGAATACTGAACCTATTGGGTTACATGAAGAAGTAAGTAACAATAATATTTGGAAAATGTATTTTGATGGTGCTTTCTATAGGGATGGTAATGGATTTGATGTCATTTTCTTTTCCCCTGATAAGAAAATATTTAAATATTCCTTTTTACTAGATTTTGAATGTACTAACAATGTTGCAGAGTATGAAGCTCTACTACTTGGTTTGAGAATGGCTAGTAAATATGGAATCAAATGTTTAAGTATCTTTGGGGATTCTAAATTAATTGTTTCTCATGTTAAAAGTAAATTTGTTGCTAAGCAACCTCTTCTTAAAAGATATAGAAATAAAGTATGGGATTCAATATAATGTTTTGATGCTTTTTCTATTAACTGGATAGATAGATCAAAAAATATCCTTGCAAATTTTATGGCTAATTTGGCATTGAATCATAATGACCTTCCTTGTGAGGACATAGTTAAATTGAAGTTAAAATTAGGCCTTCTATACCTGATAACATCAACAATAGGAAAATCTTCAAAAATGACAAAGATATAATCCAATTTTTAGCATGTGAGCCAGAGTATGAAGATCAATTGATAGAATTGAATGCTCATGTTGATAGGGAGGATGGGAAAGAAGTGTTGTTTGGAAAGGAAGTCTTTCAACTCAAAACTATTAAGGTTCCAAAAGGCCTTGTATCAATGGAGAGACTATTTGACAATAAAGATTCAAAAATGGACAAGAAAAACACTAATGTCATAATGGATGAAGTAGAAATGATAAAATTGGGAAATGAAGAAACTTTAAAGGAAGTATTTGTGGGTAAAAGTTTAACCCCCAAGATCAAAGAAAATATCATCAAATTATTGAGAGAATATAGACATGTATTTTCTTGGTCCTATGATGACCTTAAAGCTTATTGAGAAGACCTTTTCCAACATGAGATACCTTTGAAGCCTAATGCCAAACCATTCAGGTAGAGGAAGAGACCAATAAACCCTACTTTATCTCCCAAGATGAAAGATGAATTAATTAAGATGAGGGATGCTGATATAATAAAGCCGATTAGATTCTCAACATGGGTTTCAAATTTGGTTCCTGTCAGAAAAAAGAATGTTGATATTAGACTTTGTGTAGATTTCAGGAATCTAAATATATCATCATTAAAGGACAATTATGTATTACCAAAAATGGAAGTATTATTGCAAAAGGTCACAGGAAATGAGTTATTATCAATGATGGATGGGTTCTTAGGGTATAACTAGGTGAAGGTAAAAGAAGAGGAACAATAGAAAAGAACATTTAATACACCTTGGGGTACTTATGTATATGCTAGAATTGCTTTTGGAATCACTAATGTGGGGCTACTTTCCAAAGAGAAATAGATGTGGCCTTTGAGGATCTTCTTGATGTAATTACGGTGATACATCAGGATGACCTAACTGCTTAGTCCAATGAGGCAGAAGATCATTGCAAACATTTGGAGAAAATATTTTAAAGAGCCCTTAAATATGGAATATCACTGAACCCAAAGAAATGTCATTTTTCAGTCACTGAAGGGAAATTATTAGGACATATTGTGTCCAAAGATGGAGTAAGAATATACCTTGGGAGAATTGCAACAATAGATAAAATTGAGGTCCCAAAGAATGTCAAAAAGATCCAATCTTTCTTTGGACAAATCAACTTTGTGAGGAGGTTTGTCCCAAATTTCTCAGAAATAATTAAGCCAGTTGCTATGATGTTGAAGAAGGGTGCATACATGAAATGGACAAATGAAACTTTAGAAGCATTTTTAAATATTAAAAAGGAAATCAAGGAGGCCCCTTTCCTTAAGTCTCCATATTATACTATACCGTTTCAATTATTCCTTTTGCATCATATCACACTATTGTTGTTGTCTTGTTGCAAAAGACTAGTGAAGGTTATGAACAACCAATAGCATTCTTTAGTAAGACTCTTCAAGCTTCTGAGTAATATTATGATATTAATGAGAAACAATCATATGCACTTGTGAAGGTACTAAAGTCCTTCAGGCCTTATTTGGTAAAAGCAAAAATAGTAGCCTATGTTCCTAATGCAGCAATAAAGGATATATTCAGACAATCAGAAGTCACTAGGAGAAGATGTAGGTGGGTGAATCAAATTCAGGAATTTGATATAGAGATTCAGATCACTAAAATTTTTAGAGGACAAGGATTAGCAAGATTGATGGTAGAATCAAATATGGATGCATTATAGGTCAATCAAGTGGATTTAAGTGAGACTCAGACTAGTATTGGAAGGTTCCCTTGGTATACTAATATAGTACATTTCTTAAAACACATGAGATGTTCAGAAAACCTTATAGATAATCAGAAAAGGATAGTAAAGTTGTAGGAATCCAAGTATGTCTTGATTATGTCTTGATACAAGGAGATCTATACTGGAAAAAACATGGATGGTATACTTCTTTTTGGTTTAGATGAATATCAAGCAAAGGAAGTGCTCAAGGATCTTCATGATGGAGCATGTGGGGGACATTTTTTAGAAAATACCATTGCCCATAAAATATTGAATGTAGGATAATATTGTCCTTGTTTGTTTAAATAGTTCAATGCATATATCCAGAGATGTGAAGCATGCCAAATTTTTTTAGGAAAAATCAAATATAACGGTGCATTACCTCTTAATCCTATGTTTACTGAGGAACCATTTCAAATGTTGGGAATACATTTCATAGGGGAAATCACTGATACTTCTAGTGGTGGACATAAATGGATTTTGGTGGTCACTGAATACTTCACTAAGTGGATGGAAGCCATACCTACTAGACAAGATACTAATAAAGAGGTGATCAAATTCTTGACTGAAAATATATTGAAAAGATTTAGTGTTCCCCATAAAATTGTTTTTGATAATGTTATGTGTTTCAGATCTGCAAAGTTCACTGAATTTCATGAGAAATATGGAATAAATATTTCTTATTCATCCCCTTATCACCCACACAGAAATGGCCAAGCATAATCTAGTAACAAGAATATAATGAAGATCATCAAAATGATGTTAAACAACAACAAGAAATCATGGGATTAAAAGTTACCACTTTCACTTTGGGCAGACAGAATTACAATTAAGAAGTCTACTGGATATGCACCATATGAGCTTGTCTATGGAAAGCAAGCTCATTTACCATTGAATAAATTGTTACCAGTGTACAAATTTGTGAATAAAGAACAATGGGAAGAGGTGGATTTCATGGAGGATAGATTTTATCAGCTTGCAGAATTGGATGAAATGAGGAATTAGGATCAAAAGAGAAATCATGAATTATAGTAGAAAGTGAAGGTTTTGTTTGACAAAAAGACCACAGAGAGCAAGTTCCAGGAAGGAGATTTAGTTTTGAGATGGAATGTAAAAGATCAGGATAAAGGTAGACATCAAAAATTTGAGGCCTTATGGGTAGGTCCTTTTGTCATAATTGGTAAAGAAAGTGAGAATTATTATCTTTTATAGGATTTGGAAGGTTTTCCTTATGAGCTTCCTATACATAGTCAGTATCATAAACTCTTCTTCTCTTGAAAACTTCAAAAGACAAGTTTGTCTTCCTTATTTGTACATTATATATAATATTTTTTGTTCTTCTAATGTTCTATTTCTCCAGAGATAGCTAGGATCTTTCTATGTCCAAGTATGAACACACATCCCCAGAAAGAGCCACTGGTGGAACCCAGATTTGCAGGTCAAAATTGCACATGAAAATAGTTTAGGGAAGTGTTCTATATATTCATTATTTTGATTTATGCCTTTATTTCTTCTTTTAATTTTATAGTTTATGCTTTCAAAAATCCTAACTTCTGCATTCATCTTATTAATTCATGCATTTATTCTGTTAAATTTGCTATGTTTAAAATCTTACATTCCGTGACCTGCAAAGTTTTTGAATTCATATACTAGTCGTTGAAATTCTTTTCGCGGGTTATTTAAAAAAGTTCTACCTCTTCGCAGGTGCACTTAAACAACTTGCCCTCTTTTTGAATATCAATGAATGACGTTATCCCTCAATCGACAAGATGAAGATCTTTAAGTTTCAAGGGAATGCGCCTAGCTAACATGTGTCCTCTAATATCGGTTGACAAAGGTCAAAACAAGATTATACACTAAGCAAGTAAAAATCCATCTGACGGTTAGCGTGTCTCCTCAAAAAAAATATGCACATTATCTATCCATTAAGGCATCATGCCTGATCGCCGCGTTTCACGGTCCCACTAAATTCTGAGCTATAAGAAAGGATGACATATGTTTAAGATTTAGATAGAATCTACAGCTAACGTTATCCCTTAAAAGAAAGAAGAATGTTCTTTAAAATTTAAGGCATCATGCCCAACTGATGTGTGTTGGGTAAGATCTCGATTAGGCAGTGTCAAAGTCAGTTTAATCAATGAGTGGGTCCATCTTCATCTGATGGCCGATTCTTTTCCTTAAAGAAGATGATGAAGTTCTTTAACCTTTGAGGAAATGCGCGATGTTGGCACATGTTCCGTCCCCACTAGGGCTACAAGATGAAATAGGTTAACTTTCAGTTAAATCAAACAAGATCTACGGCTGGCACAATGACTCAGACCCATAGATACAAATTTTTAACCTTTGAGGGAACGCGCCTGATCGCCACGTGTCCTGGTTCCAATAAAATCTGAACGGTGAAGAGCATAGATCAAGAGTTAAATTATTTATTAGTTAAAACTAAATCAATGGCTGATGCTTACCCTTAAGACAGATGATGAAGATATTTCACGTGATGTTGACGCATGTCCCGGAACCACCAAGGCTGAGACTGTGTGACAATGAGGATACATATGGAAGAATGTTGTTGGTTGAACGAGATGATAGGGCTACATGGTGGTTTGCATGATAGATTAAAATTTAGGTTACTAAAGGCTCATCATTTAGCACACGGGTCTAATCAACGGTGCTATTTTAACCAAGATCAAAAGATGACCAAGTTTTAACAAGAAGAGGATTAATTAGCGGTTAAGTTTGATGAGCATAAATGGTTGGCATCATGCTTCAAATATGAGATGCACATTTTTTACTCTTCAAGGCATTACGCCAGATCACCACGTGTCCCAAATTCACAGCCTATAAGAAAAGAGATCATCAATTAAAAATAGGAAAGGATCGATGGATGGCATGTTTCCTCAATGATAAGATGCAGATCTTAAACCTTTGAGGCACCGCGCCTAAGAGACGCATGTCTCAGACCCACTAAACTTTAAGTGATGAAGAAAAGGAAATAATGTTAAATGTTGATTAAGTTCAAAAGTGATCTACGGTTGGCATAATGCCTCAAACACAAAGATGTCAATTTTTAACCTTCAAGGCATTGCACCATAATGATACGTGTCCCGACCCCACTAAGGTTATAACCAGCAACAAAGGTTAAACTATGGTTAAATTTTGATGATGATCGACGGTAGGAATAATTACTCAAGGCAAATATTCTAGCTATTTAGTCTTCAAGGGAATGTGCCTGAACGAAATGTGTCTTGGGCCCGCAAACATTCTGAGCAATGAAACAACAAGGATACAGTTATTGGTTTATAATTTGTTGAATAGACTGACAAGGATTACACATCATTTCTGAGGCATATTAAATTTTGAGCTATGAAATATCTCATCTTTTAGAACATGGGTTTAATCAACAATCATGTCTTAATTGAATGATAAAGATGATCAAGAGTTATGAAAGTTCAAAGATTAAGTGGCAATTAACATTGATGAGCATCAACGGTTGGCGTAATGCCTCAAAGTAGAGATACACGACTCTTATTCTTTAAGGAATTACGTGACCCTAACACGTGTCTTGGGTCCACGGTGGTCTAAGCAATATGATCGACTGTTAAACTATGGAGAGTATCGATGGTGAGCGTGATGCCTATAAGCAAAGATGCATGATTTTTACTCATCAAGGCATTACACGATGATGCCACGTGTCCTCGATATATGGAGGAGCATAAAGTCTGAGTGGCTATGTCAATAGAGAGTTGTCTTTAAAGATTATTTCTCTTAATTATATTTTTTATCTCTTAGGGGTTTTATGTATTATTTGATACGTCCTTGACATGCAGGGTTTCGAAGGTGGAAAAACATTCCACTTATACGCTGATAGAACAATGCGACTTGGGTGAAATACTGAAGGATAATACATATTATGGAAAAGATAAAGGAAATATCAGAGGGTGGTTAATGATATAAACTTCTCTAATCAACATGATGAAGCTATTCGACATGCAAAAGATAATATCCATTATCAGAAGCAGAAATATATGGATGAAAGTATGGTCAAAGTACCATAATATCTTAACATAGAATCACTATTCTAAATTGTCTCTAACAAATCACAAGTTATTTGTTAGTGACTATTATTCTTATCTCTTTTGGTTGATAAATGAGTTTTAGACAAGGATGACTAATCATTCTTGAGATATAATTATAACTGTTCAGTTGTTGATCCTAGGATTAGGTATTAGTTATGAATAGATGTATTGATCTGAAGCTTGTTCGCATCCTTTGGACTTGACATAAATAAGGATACCAAGATCAATACAAAAGATATGAACCATTACTATTACTATAGTCAGATTGGATAGTTTTTTATCAACAACTGTAACATGGACCTAATTGTATCATTTTTTCTAAAATCAATAAAGATAAGTACCCCTTTTCTCTCATATGTGGGAATAGATTCATTTTCATTCTCAACTAGTCCCTTAGATAAAATCTATAGAATTTTTTTGAAGTGATAGTTTGGTGTAGGATATTCCTAATTAAATTCATAGTTTCTATTATCAATTGGTCTTTTCATCTTGCATGGGTAAATTCAATTGAATGTGGCCAGAATCAATCGGTCTATCATTTGAAAATTGATATTCAATTGAAATAACTATGAATTATATTTGGTTATATTCTATTTTCATAACACCTTTGAAGTGATATGTTTCTTGTAAATTGTCTCTAAGGTTGTACATAGGGTTGGGATGATTTTAATTCTATTTTTGGAAATATATTACATGCAAGGTGACTAAGAGGGGGGGGGTGAATCAAGAACCAATAAAACTTAATCTTCTTTATTCACAACTAGATTATCTAATATGATTTGCATGCATAGAACTAAAAGGAAAGAATCATACATAACACAGTATTTGGTTACCCAGGAACCTTCCAAATAGAAAGTAAAACCGGGGTGGGGATGATACCCACAATTTTTAGTACCGAAGTATAAATTTAGCCTGTTAGAGCTTACATTGACCACTTCTGATGGACTGCCCTGTTAATAGCAATAAGAACTATTAATTCCACCTTGTTAAAGGATTTGATGCAATACAATAAGTATGCAACTCTGTTAAGATATTTGTAAAAGACTGTTAGGTCCACCTGGTTAGAGGATTTTGTTGATCCACCTATAAGAATGAACTAGTAGATGACCTTCTTATGCAACTCTAATTTGTTGAATGAGATCCTTCTAAATATAACTGATCACCTGAATGTGACGGATGAGTCTCTACTGTAATTTTATACTTCTGCAATCTTCTAATCAATATGCCATTTCATATTCGCATATATACTCATACATATACTCTTGTTGCTCATTTTGGATAAACAAAGTGTCTTACATATATATCTTATCCAAAATAATTAACTTCATAGGTTGGATTCCATTACACATAATGATATTAAACAATACATGCAAAGTCGGCCCAATACTGTCACTCGGGTCGAGAATTCTACTTGGGTGATAAAAATGATACTCAGGAAATATGTTGATCACTCAGATCATACTGATCACTCGGATGATGCTGGATGATTCAGGCAATACCGATCACTCGGGTCACACTGATCACTTGGGCAATAATGATCACTCAGATCACACTGATCACTCGTGCAATACTGATTGACTAAGTGTTTTGACACTAATTGACAACATGTCTTGTCATAAGGTCTAAAATCTCCCCCTATGGCATTAGTGACAAAAACACTTATCATTGTAATCTAAATTTTATAGGTCAAAACTCCCCTTTACCATCTGCTTGGGTTTTGACACTTGCTCTGCTGCTCGGGTCCAACTGACTCTCTTTTTTTTCCAAAATTGTTTATGTAATGTATGTCTTTTTCTCTACTCAACTGTACATGTATTTCCTTAGTGTATATACAATGACTTTTCACCCTTTTTTTGACAAAAATTCCAAAAGATATAATTACAAATTTATTCCAAAGTGTGATAGGAAATCACAATGTACCTTCAAAAGTTGAGATAGAGTGTTGTCCCAATTGTCTTGAATCTGGGAGTATGATTGTTTTCATATTTGGTCATTGCCTCCTTTATCTCTTTGTTCTTCATAGCAGGCATGACTTCCCTCAAGGTCTATTCCCTTATGTCTTTTTTAGTTATGACTGCATTATACCAGGGAATAGATACTGTCTTGAACAAATCTTCTGTCATATGACTCTTTAACTTGGAGGGGTCATATTTCCATTTAGCCATTTTATTCACAATTGCTTCCTCTATCTTCTTGTGTTCTTCCTTAGTCCTTGAAGCATAATTCAATAACTTAAGAGAACCCATACCACTGCCTCCTTTCATATTTTCAATCTTTTTCTCAAGTGTAGGTGGTGGTTTGTTGAAGACAACTATATCAACTTCTTCATCATCGTCCTCATATTTACCCAATAAAAGTCTCCTTCGTGATCTCCTTGTGGTGATAACAGGTGTAGTGGTCTTTACATTTTTCTTAGATGTTGCCTTCCTTTTCTTCTGAGGAGGTTCTGCTTCTATCTCTTCCTGTTCTTTCTCAAGTTCATCATCCTCTATCTTGACTGTATCCTCTTTACTTTCAGTGATAGAAGGAGAGTCCCAGGTCTTGCCATATTTATTTTTAAACTTGTCTAACCTCTTCTTTCCTCTCTTCAAAATATTGGGAGTCTCTATCTCTATAGATATCCTTCCTTTTGCTTCTTCATAGGTACCAAAGTATGGTGCCTTGGGATTAGCAGGTTCATTCACAAGAGCCTCAATGATGTTCTTGGTTTCATCTATGTTAACCTCATATGCAAGAGGTTTTACCCATGCAACCCTAGGCTTTACAAATTGTATGTAAACCTTATCACAATCAACTAGGAAACAAATATCATCCTTATAATCTTCAACTAGTTGTTTAGGAATCATGTATCTGCTCTACATTTTTTGTCTGAAGTTCTAAAAATATCCATCCATGATATTCTCCAAATTATCTCCTAGCTTGATCATCTATGAATTCATTTATCTGATGAATTATGGGTCTATCCTTCTTCCATACTAATGTGCCCTTGGAAGGAAAGAATTTCTAAACATAAAAGAATATGTATACCAGAAGAGAACCGAACTTATATGGATTTGTTTTGGATGCCCGGATGCTTTCCATATTCTTGCTTAGCTAAATGAGCTGCAACTCGGCTAGGTCAAATTCTAGATTGTTTTTCACCACCTTGTATGCTAAGTCCATAGCTTCACAAGGTATGTTATTAGGTCTGCTAGAACTATATATCTTGTGAGCTATCACATGAATCCCAAATTTTAATTCCATATCAGTAACTCCATTTAGTCTCATGCCTCTGCCATCCCACTCGACAAGAGTTAACTTAGCTAACTTATCTTTGGTTAGGGTTTTGGTAGCCTTAGCATTGTCAAGCATGGGATACCTTTTTAGTCAGTGTATCATTTTCTTTATGATCTTCACAGGCTGTTCCAACCATAGCTGCATGTCATGAATGTAGCTAAGAATGAATTTGATCCATTTGATTTGGAAATTCTTCGACATGTGCAAGATGTGGGTTAAACCTTTAACCTTAAGATGCTTGTGCTTAGGCTTCAAATTCCTATGTACGCACAATTTCTCATATGTTGAATTCATCTCAATTGTTCCAAGCTCCTAGATGTTACAATGATAGAAGCTTCGAATGTCATTGACCAGTAATACCCTTGGAGAAATTAGGGAATGAGCTCCCAACGAATCTATTTCCTTCGTTGCTACTACTGGATGAAGCTTAAAATTTGGAGGGTTACAAACAACATTTCTTACCAACATTTCCAATCCTTTCTTAAATTTTCTACTAGATGTGGATGCCATATCACTCAGAGAATTTGATCAAACTTCACTTTCAAAGACAAGTTCACTCTGAATCGCTAAGGGCTTTGAATTGCTCTGTAAACTAAAATATATGTAAAAAATAACCTTTCCAATTCATCATTTATGAGATTTTTTACCATTTAAGTATTTCATTAAATGCTTTGTACATAGTAGCTAGCATAGCTCGGGTAGTTCTCCCAGGCTTACACAGAATCTTGGCGAAAACTAACTTCCCAATTTTTATACAACCCAACTTAGCTCTGTTAAGCTAGAGTAGATTGAGTGTAACTGAGATCCTGACTCAGTTAGCACCATAATATCTCCTAATGCATCAGTATACAAATTTGGACTTGCTAGCATATCTGGAAATAATGTATGGTGACTTGAATGCATATTTCTAGTCATTTCCTTGCATCTCTATTATGTGATGGTAGATACACCCAGCTCACTATCTTGGGTGCCATTTGATCCTTCATTGTTTTGGTCTGAACTTTCAGAGGAATTCCTTACCCACTGCTGACTCATCTAAGTTCTAATTTCTGAGACCTTTGATTTGCCTTTCTCAAAACCAGTATCTAATTTTTCTCTGTTCATATAGTTTTTCTTAGATGACCAAGTTGTTTACACACATAACATCTCTTGGTAGGATTTCCTTTTCGGAGGTGATTCTTAGTACAATTTTCACCAATGTGTCCATACTCTCCATAATGACAACATCTGTACCATGTGTTGTAATCCCAACAAAAAATCTCTTTGGCCAATTGTTCAACAGGGTTCCATTTCTTAGTTTTGCACTCAGAAGATCTATGACCTTGTTTGTTACACTTGAAACATTTTCCTTCAAACTTAGGTTTCTCAGTGCATTCACTTTCTCTATGTCCATGTTTGTTGCAAATATAGAATTTACCATTAAAATTTGATTTTCCATTGCTCCAGCATTTATTTGATGTATATCCTAACTTACCACAGTGGTTACAAGTAGGTTTCATGTTCTTTTGGGCTCCTTTCTTTGAGGATTCACCTTGTTCATTATAACCTAGTCCAGTATGTCCATGATGTCTGATTTCTGTTAACTAATTTGTACTACCTTGTGAATTCATCATACTTTCATTGGTTTGCCTTTCAGTATTGAGATCATTCTGCAGTCTTTCATTTTTTGTCCTTAGGTTGATAACTTCTTGATTTTTATTATTGAGTTGATTAGCAAAATCTGCTTGCTGGAGTGACAAGTGATGGATTTCATTTTATTTTTCTTCTAACCTTGTACTCATCAATCTCTTATCTTCTTGTGCCAAATTTTTGTAATCTTCTTCTTGATTCTTTTTCTCTATGACTTCACATAGTCTGACTGAATGAAATTCTTGTTGTCTTTTCAACTTTCTGACTTCTTCATGTAAATTGAGATTCTTTGCAAGTAATTCTTCAATGGCTATATTAGATTCTTCAGAACTTCTGTCTTTGCAAAAATCTTCAATTATTTCTTCTGTGTAATTCTTGTCATTCATTTGTACTACTAAATCTTTTCTTCTTTTCAGGGAAAGAGAAAGCTGCTCTTTGAGTTTCTTGATTTGATCCATGGTCATTTGTAGATCTATCTTTTCATTTTCAATGGCTTTCTCTAGTCTATATACTTCCATTTCTTCTGATCTTTTCTCAAGTTTTTAAACTTCTGTTAAGAGAACCTTCATCTCTGATACCAATTGTTGGAAATATATTACATGCAAGGTGACTAAGCGGGGGGGGATGGTGAATCAGGAACCAATAAAACTTAATCTTATTTATTCACAATTAGATTATCTAATCTGATTTGCATGCATAGAAATGAAAGGAAAGAATCATACATAACACATAACACAATATTTAGTTACCCAGAAACCTTCCAAATAGAAATTAAAACTGGGGTGGGGATGATACCCACAAGATTTAGTACTGCAGTATAAATTTAGTCTGTTAGAGCTTAAATTGACCACTTATGATGGCCCACCCTATTAAGAGAAATAAGGACTTTAAGTCCACCTTGTTAAAGGATTTGATACAATACAATAAGTATGCAACTCTGTTAAGAGATTTATAAAAGACTATTAGGTCCACTTGGTTAGAGGATTTTTCTGATCCACCTGTTAGAATGAACCAGTAGATGATCTACTTATGCAGCTCTGATTTTTTGAATGAGATCCTTCTAAATATAACTGATCACCTGAATGTGATGAATGAGTCTCTGCTATACTTTTATACTCTTGCAATCTTCTAATCAATATACCATTTCATATTCACATATATACTCATACATATACTCTTGCTGCTCATTTTGGATAAACAAAGTGGCTTACATATATATCTTATCGAAAACAATTAAATTCATAAGATGACTTCCATTAGACATAATGGTATTAAACAATACATGCAAAGTCAACCCAATACTATCACTCGGGTCCAACAGTCTACTCAGGTGATAAGATTGATACTCGGGCAATATGTTGTTCACTTAGGTCATACTGATCACTTGGGCGATGCTAGATGACTCAGGCAATACCAATCACTTAGGTCACACTGATCACTCGGGAAATACTGATTACTTAGGTCACACTGATCACTCGGGCAATATTGATTGACTAAGTGTTTTGACACTAATTGACAACATGTCTTGTCATAAGATCTACATCTATTGACCATGAGAAAATAAGGCACTGGTCTATATACATATTGGATTGTGATTATTTAGTTCATTTTTCATAGTTTTGTGATATTCTATCCATCTGTTCTTTTCAATTCACATTTATATTCACAAAAATTCACTTAACATATCAAAGAATTTCAGTTAGCATTTTTTGATACACTGCTTGCAGTTAATATTTATTTCAGGTACCTTGCTATATTGTGACAGAAATAATTTTGAAATACACTATATCTTCTATAAAAATCCTTGAGATTTAAGGATAAATCTAAGGTATAGGCTTACTAGCCTTGGTTCTGTACAGCCAAAATTACAGAAGGTTCAGCCTTGTCTCAGTTGAAACCTTGTTAGTTGGCCAGATCACTTGGGTTTCCCATAATTGGATTGGAAAGTCCATAGGAAATCCAATCTGCTGATTTGAGAACCAATATTAGGTAAGGATGTTGATAAAGGAATGAAATTCTCAACTTTGGGATTAGGATTAATAAGATTAATATTTTTAGCTTAAATTTTTAGATACTTGATATTGTAACCAAAAAGATGAGATATTCCATGCAATAAATCAATACTATGTTCGTCATCTTAAATCAAATTACTCAATCCTCCTTGTAAGATTTGGTTATGAAGGTATCCACCCAAGACATAAAGACCTAATGGAAAGCACACTAACAAGAGAGAATGAATATGGTAAGAATAAACTATATTCTCACTAGTAATGAAATACAAATCAATGCAATGGATGATAGTAAATAGGATATCCATTGGTTCTATAGACCACAATAAAAAACATAGGATTTAATGAGATAATGACAAGTGTTGTCTCATTACATGATAACCAAGTTACAACTTATCATCCACCAAAGGTGGAATCACATTTCCACCAAAGGTGGTGTTAGTAATAACTGAGAGGCGGGGGGATGAATCAGTGGCCTCAAATTTTTATCCTTTAAACTTTAACCACCAATCAATACACCTTAGATTATTAAGTCCCTACAAGATGCATGCCATGAAATACTTAAAATAATTAACTATTTGTCGGTTTACCTTGTCTGTCCTTATTCTCCTTGATAACTAATAAGCAGTAAAACTATTTACCGATACTCAGTAAATATGCAGAGTATACCAATCAATCCAGAAATGCATACATGAAATGTAAAATAATAAGGTAGTAAACCATACACACATAACACAGATTTTAACGTGGAAACCCTATTAAGGGAAAAACCACTGGGACCGGTACGCCAAATTTTCACTCTTCTAAAGTGAGCCCTGTTAGGAGCCAACCTTGTTAAAGGTTACAAACACACTGTTAGGTGTGACCTTGTTAGAGGATTTTATACATAGAGGTTGTCACTTAGTATCTAGCATCTATTTTGCTACCATCCTTGAATCAGCCACCTTCTTAGACTGTCAATAGGCTTTAGGCAAATCTTGCTACCATCCTTGAATCAACCTTCTTCTTAGGCTGTCAATAGGCTTTATGCAATTTCAATGCTACTTTCATGAATCAACCTTTTTGAAAATCTATTAGGATATATCTCAATTATAGAAGATGGTTAAGTCCTTCTCTGTTAAGAGACTTGATGCTTCAATGGTTAAACTGAAACACTATGACCTATTTCTAATGCAACTTGAATTACAAATTTTTAGATCTATTTAAGCACATTACCTCTCTGGTCAATGTATCAGTTCAATTCTTTGTGCTCCACACTTTCTTCTCTGTGATGTTGTGCTTCACTGTTCATCAGTGTCTGCAGAATTCTTTAGCTCTTCTTCAGCTTGACTGATCAGGACTATATGAAGTTATCCTTCATCAGTTTCTCTTCAACATCCTATTTCTATTCACTCCCCTTCCCATGTATGCGATTTCTTATGGAAATGAATTAGACTCGTCTCTTATATAGACATGATATTCCTTCAATCTTGATTCTTGATTCTTGAATCTTGGTGTTGGCGTGAAAAACAATCTAGCCAATTTGATTTACAGCTTTAACTCATGATTTATCTCGTAGTTATTTTCTTGCCAACTGTATAAATCTTCTTTAAATCAATTACTTAACTCTAGTCGAATAAAAAAAATAAAACAACCAGTTAAGTCTATCCTTAAGCTCTGCCAGCTAGATATTTTGTCATTTTCTAAACTCTCTGTTCTTTTGGTCAACTCTACACTTAGTCATCAGTGACAACTGTCAGTTCCATCGGTGTGACTCAAGTTAGCTTTGGAATCTCTGTCCATTGGGCATCATTGGATTTTTCTCGTCGAGAAACTCTATTTTTAGCTCATTGTGCATCCTGTGATTTTTCTTCGTTGGGCAATACTGTCTTCTGCTCGTCGGGTATCACTATGACTTTTTTTCTTTGCCTTTACCGATGGTG
Organism: Thuja plicata; assembly: GCA_018584345.1. Taxonomy (NCBI): domain Eukaryota; kingdom Viridiplantae; phylum Streptophyta; class Pinopsida; order Cupressales; family Cupressaceae; genus Thuja; species Thuja plicata. The sequence goes on along the minus strand of MU223173.1, from coordinate 2,063,015 downwards.
TGCATTCCATCGATGTTAACTATCACTTAGTGAATACTTGACTTTTATGCATTGCTAAAAGCATAATCTCTGTTCCATTGATTCTCTGAAGTCTTTGGCATTATGTACATGACCGTACAAATGATATCAAGTTGACATCAATGACAATACAAACCATTAACTGATTTAATGCCTTGCATTATCTTCAACTTAACATTATCAAATATTAAATCAGTTACATGTCATCAATCTCTCCCTTTGGCATTGATGGCAACATACTATATTATCACACGATACTATTTCTAATACAATATGAAATACAATTGTTGAGATTCATCAAATTACCAAACACTTTATTTTGATAACCGATAAAAATGTCTGACCACCGATAAGCTCTGTGTTAGCTTAGATTTGATTCTTGTAGCTTTCTGTGTTTCTTATATTGATGTGTTGTGTTCTCTTCTTGTGTCAATTTCTCTCTTTTGACTGTTCTTCTTCTTTGATGTCTCTGTCTCTTGTCAAAAAATCTTCCTTTGTATATGATTCCTTCATACAAATTCTCTCCCTATGGATATGATCTCTCCTTGTTTGGAGTAATCTGATAATGAATAATTTATTGTGATAATATGGATACATTCTCTCCCTTTGACAATAATGCCAAACAAATATTTTACAAATATCTCACATTCATGTCAAACAATTATTTTCTCCTATCCATAATATATTCCTTGAATTTTCCTTATCCATCAGTAATACAACAATATGATCTGGTGCTCGGTTCTGATATATACCTTTCTGTATATAGATGTAGCTTTGAAGTTCATCTTTTTTCTTGCATCAACATTAATGATATTCTGATAATATATAGGTTGATGCAGCCTTCAGTCCTTTACTGACTGGTAGACAAGGGTTTGACCCCTAGTCTCTTTCTCAGGTACTCAAATGTATTCTTGGGCAGTGGCTTGGTGAAGATATCAGCCAGTTGTTCTTTAGATTACACATACTCAAGTATCACCTCTTTTTCTTGAACTTGTTCTCTTAAATAATGATACTTGATTGCAATGTGTTTAGTCTTTGCATGCATGATTGGGTTCTTGGAAATGGTTATTGCACTGGTGTTATCACAATAGATAATCATTGGTTCTGAGATCTTCATATGCATACCTTCCTGCAACTGTTTGATCCATGCAATATTTGAGCAATTTGCAGTAGCAACAACATATTCTTCTTCTGTAGTAGACTGAGAGATGCATCTTTGCTTCTTGCTAATCCATGTGATGAGTCTGTCACCCATAAAGAATGCTCCTAAAGTTGTGCTCTTTCGGTCATCAAGATTTCCAACACAATCAGCGTTGGTAAACACTTTTAGTTCAAATTTTCCTTCTCTTCTATACCATAAGCCAAATTCCTTAGTATTCTTCAAATATCTTAAAATTATTTTCACAACAGTCATGTGTGATTCCCTGGGGTTAGCGAAAAATATAGCAACAATTCCTACTGCATGTGTAATATCTAGTCTAGTGTGTACAACATACATGAGTTTTCCTATCATTGATCTATACAAAGTCTGATTTACCTCTGTTGTCTTGTCTTCCTTTGTTAATTTACATCCAGTAGCCATCAGTGTTCCAACAGGTTTGGAATCTTCCATCTTGAATATTTTTATGACCTCTTTGATGTATTTGGACTGTGTAATGAAAATACCTTCACTTTGTTGAATGATCTGTAGACCAAGAAAGAACTTGATCTCTGCAAACATAGACATCCAAAACTCTTTGCTCATCTCCTAAGCAAATGATTTGCATAGCATATCATTGCCTCCAAATATGATGTCATCAATAAATATTTCAGCAATCAAAGTGTTAGCATCAATATCTTCTTTCAAATAAAGATTATTGTTTCACTAGTCCTTATGAATCCAATACTTATTAGATAGGAATGAATTCATTCATACCAGGCTCTAGGAGATTTTTTTAATCCATACAAGGCTTTGTAAAGTATACATACCATGTTCCTCTTGTCTGGATCTACAAACCCTTTTGGTTGTTCAATGTATACCTCTTCTTCAAGTATTCCATTTAGGAATGCTGACTTGAAATCCATTTGATATACTTTGAATCCTTTTCATGCAGCATAAGCAAGTAGTATTCTTACTCCTTCTAGGCTAGAAATGGGTGCAAAGGTTTCTCCATAGTCTATACCTTCCTCTTTTGCATACTAGTCTTGCTTTTTTCCTTGTGACTTCTCCATTCTCGTTCAGCTTGTTCCTGAATATCCATTTTGTACCGATGACATTCTTGTCATCAGGTCTTGGCACAAGTGACCATGTTTTATTCTTCTCAATCTTCTCAATCTCATCATTCATAGCACTTATCCATTCTTCATTATCTAGCGCAGCATTGAAATTTTTTGGCTCAAACTCACAAATTAAGAAATTTGAGTTTAAAGACTTACTTCTTGTTCTTGTATCAAATTTCTTATCTCCTATGATCTAGTCCTCTAGATGGTTCCTTCTTACATATCTTTCAAGTATAGGTATAGCTCTTTGTGTATCAGCTTGTTCTTCATTACCTTGCACATTATCTTGATCATTTTCCTGACCGTCGGTAACAGCATTCTGACCGTTGGTTGCAACATTCTGTTGTTCTGGAATTAAGCACTGTTGCTCAGGTAGAGTTATGGGTTCTTCACAATATACAAACTTGTTGTAGTCTTCTAGTTCTTTTATGCATTCCAGCTCATTCTTTTCTGCAAATTCATCAATCTTCACATTTGCACTTTCAACTATTTTGTTAGAAGCCTTGATTAGACATTTAAAAGCTTTGCTCTTGGTAGAATACTCCAGAAAAATACCTTCATCACTTT
>MU223173.1:2042734-2059012 GCA_018584345.1 Thuja plicata | reverse complement strand
GCCATGTTTGATTTTGGTTTGATCTAATTGGTTTGAATTGATTTAAATTATATGGCTATAATAGTTAATATAAATTAGTGATAAAAATCACCTAGGATATTAAATTGATTTGAAGAATTATGCCAAGCAATAACAGGGTCGTTTGGACATAATCGAGGGTATTATCACACTTAGGGTAAATAGGGTCCATAGTTGGAATAGACCAAATTTAGGTGGTTAAATTTGCCCCTCTTTAAATTGGTGTGCGAGAAGCGCATTGATTCAAAGAAAGTTTTTTATTTTGACTTCAGAAAGATTGAGAATCGTGTTCTTGGTTTTCGAATGAAATGTTGATGAGATCAGTCTCGCAATTGATCGAACAAAACTGATAGAATTGATTTTGAACTTGGTTGTCATCCAAAGATCAATAAAATATTTTAAAGATACCAATTCTAAACTTGGTTGTCGTCCAAAGATTGATAATATTGAATCTGAACTTGGTTGTCATTCAAAAAGCCAGTATGAAGCTGCCAGGAGATTTTAAAAAAAATCTTTTAAAATGAGGAAACACAAGATATCTAGCTCATGAGAACCAAAGCTTTCTATCCAATAGTTTTGACTTAGTCAAGGAAACTATTATGTCCCTAGTTTGTTTGATAACGAAGTCATTTTGATGTTGTTTCAAGCAAAAATTTAATTGATGATAGTGTGATCATGCCCCCTCAGGAATGAAATTGAAGGAAAAGAAATAAATCCCTCAGTTGAAAAGAATAGAACACTTGCAGTAAGCGGGTGGACAAGAAAGAGTGGAGTAGAAGACGATGTGTTTAAAAATAAATACATGATTATCAAGTTAATTATGTGAAAATATAAGTGATAAGGCTGATAAAATGATGTTTAGACCAAGATGTATGATAAAATGTGCAGTATTTACCAATGTGGTGAATAAATGAAGCAAACCCATAAGTTTCAAAACTATCAAAAAATTGATACGGTGCTGCTAAAAATATCGCGGACACCTTCGATTTGGTTCTCGATTGAGTAAAAAGGGAATAGAAATGAACTGAGAGTTGTTCGGGAGGAGTTTTGGAAATCCTAAATATCTCGAAAGACCCATATAAGCCTCCAAAATTACCATTTTACTATTCATTTTCACATTCCTCCATAGAAATTTAGAGAGCTCCGCAGCAAAGATGGTAGTCCCTGTGAGGAAGCATCGATTTGAGATGAGCCACCGATATCAACGACCAGCCGACTACCCACCGTCGGTAAGTGCTCGATAAACTACCCTGTGAATTTTTTTTTTTTTTAATTTCATGCATTTTTATGTATTTTAGAGCTAGTTGAAGTTAGCATCGCATCCAGGATTCTGGATCGCATCCAGTCAATCCTGACTCACATCTAGTTTTTCCTGGATTGTATCTAGTTTTTCCTAGATTCTGTGTCGCATCCGGGTTTTCCCGGATCACATCCAGTACCTTAGGTTTTGCCTTGTTTTTAGTGAAAATCCATTAGGGGATCGCATCCTGTTTGCTTGGGATCGTACCCCGCATTTAGGATCGCATCCCATTTGTCTAGGATCACATCCCGTATATGCAACCGCATCCTGTATTTCTAGAATCGCATCTGGTAGAAGACTTAGATTGTTAATTTGTTTTGATCTATTTGCATCCTGCAAACTTGGAATAACTTAGCAGAGTAGGATTTTTCCCCTTGTGTAGATAGTTTCTGATGTTTTACTGTTGTGTCCAAAAATAGGCCCAGTTTGAGGTAGTCGCCTTTAGCGGCACTTATCCTGTGTGAGTTCTTGCATTGTTTGGCCGACTGTCAGATGATGAGTAGACCACCGTGATCTAATGTGGATTGCATTCACTAATAGGTTTACCCAAGATCGGGGTGAACCAAGGGTTGTTGACTGCTCTTGTCGAGAGGTGGCATTCTGAGCACAACACCTTCCACCTACCCGCTGGAGAGATTACTGTGACACCTGAGGATGTCTGGAAGATTTTGCGCATACCGATGGTGGGACATGAAGTTTTCTTTGAGTCCAGAGCTAGTGTGGTGATTGGGACTACTTAGAGATTCTTTCAGGAGGACACCATAGATAGGAGATACTTGTCATGGGATTATATGGTCGATCATTATGATCGTTTAGCTGTGTACTTAGTAGGCTTGGTAGGTGGGATCCTCATGCCGGATAGAGGTTACCATGGATTCTTGGTGGGATGGGTGAGCATGGTGGAGAATATGATCATCCACCACTGACATTTTGCCTGGGGGAGCTGTATACTAGCCCATATATACAAAGAGCTCCATGAGATCGTATATCACCACACCTGTAGTATGACTGTGGGGATCCTTATTCTACAAATTTGGGCCTGGGAGCACATCCCTGTGACATGAATGATTGTTGATAGGCAGAGGGCACCTCAGTAGCCCTATGTGTATATGTATGCAGGCCTCCTACAGCAGCCCAATCTGGGAAAGGTTGAGTATTAGCGTCGATTATTAGACGATATGACAGAGGTCGTGTGGCGACCATACCGAGACTGTGAGGTGTGGAATTTTAATGCTTGATAGGTATCATTTTTATGTCATAGTAGATATCTGGTTGGTCAGATGAGATACATTGTAGAGAATTTTCTTATTACCAGAGTTCTGAGGCAGTATGGCCGACGACAGGGCCGTAAAGAGGACATTGCAGTTTATGCTTGTACTAGGGATGAGGCACCTAATTGGGGTGCACAGTTGACTTATGAGACTACATCCTAGGAGATCTCAGATATGGTTTTTGTAGACTGGGACCTTCATCTATATGTCAAGGATGCCAGAGTTTCAGATGGGTATGCTGCTGAGATGCTCCTGTATCCCTTCCACATTTTACTGTGCCTGAGGAGATCATTCCTCGTATAGAGGATCCACTGGATTATGATCCTGATGACCGACCTATCAGGGGTAGAGGAGGAAGAGATAGGGCTCCGGGGAGACATGGGGGCCATGATGGTGGTAGAGATGGTGGCAGAGATGGCAAGCGCCCCCCTCCGGATGATAGGCATGATGGTGATAACAGGGGTGGTGGTGGAGAGGCATTTGATATAGGTGGTCTGAGCGGAAATGGGCAGGGCAGATGGCATAGGTTTAGATTTGTGGCCCCACAGAGAGATATTAGCCCATTACTTATGGCAGAGTAGCAGAGATAGCGGTGACAGAGAGCTCAGGAGCAGGATCCCGATAGAGATGGGGACCCTTTATCTAGATGTGAGCAGGAGAGGGAGCAGCTCCGAGGCCAAATCACAGTATTGGAGGATAGGGTTACTACCGCTGATGCGCTTTTAGTAGACAGGGACAAATAGCTTGAGTGGCTAAGAGTTGAGAGGGATGCCCAAGTGGAGATGCTCAGAGTGGAGAGAGATGCCCATGCCCAAACAATAGTCCATCAGGGACAGAGGGTTACATATTATTACGCTTTGTATCACGCAGTAGTTCCTGAGGGCCAAAGAGCACTGTCCTTTTCTCATTTAGCTTAGCAGTGAGAGGGGGCCATGCCGCCTCTAGCAGCTCCTTTCATGCCACCTCCTCCTCCTCCTCCTGACCAGGGAGAGGGGGCAGGCCAGAATTGATTTTTGTACCATTTTGTATGACATGTACATTTTTGAGAGCATATATGTATATCTAGATCCTGCTGAGATCCCCTTTTTTTGTATATCACATTCATTCGTACATATATCTAATTCTCTTTTTGGCATACTGATACTCTTTATGCTCACGTATACACTTTATACTTTCTGATACACTTTATGCTTTGATTTGTACAATGTTTTATGAGGATTATATCTGATGCAGTTTCTTGATTCTGACATATTTCATATGGTAAATGTATCTGTTTTGCTTTCCATAGTCATGGTAAATGTATCTTTTGCACATGTGATGATATCTTGATTTCTTGATGAGTTAGTTCATAGATGATAACATCATTTTATGATTTGGATGTGATGTGTTATTACTGATATAAATATGTTATAAATGATATCTATGTGAAAATGCAAAATGTATTTTTCTTTTGTTTTTCCAGCTATGCATAATAGATGTATGGATGCACGTAGGATGTAGAAGTAAAAATGCAATACATGCATGCTTTATTTTTGTATTGTCCAGTTTCTACTTTTCAATGAATGCAAAATGTATGCTATGGATGTGCAATGATATTTGATATCAGTAATATAGATGATGTAATTAACTTGATGATTCAGAAGAAGATAGAAACCATTTTTGAGCTTAAATTTCTTTATGCTATTATTACTGTTATAAATGCATCAGGCAATCTTTAAATGCAGCTATATGCATACTTTTAGGACTTGTCACTAATTTAGAAAATATTGCAACATTTTTATCATCATTGGGCGCTTTTCAGAACGAATACCACCTGATAGTATAACCATCACTAATACCCACTGATATTATGAAAGTATGAATACTATATTTTTATTTGAAATGTCGAAAATAGACTTAGGCATCAAGGCATAGAAGCCAGGATAACAAAATAGTCACCTTCCTTTTAATATACCAGATTCTGAGTTAGGCAAGATATTGGACCCACAATGACTTTGAAAATTCATATCCTTGGGTACATTATGATTCGTATACCTTAGTGTGAATCTAGATCAGAAAATAGACAAGGAAATTGTGTCAAACTCACCGTAGTTTACACATAACAAAGATTGAGATATATGCGGCTATCCACCCATAGTGGCAGCTCTTACCATAAACATCCCAGTCAGGTGAAATTTATAGGGTCATTTGGAACAATCAACATACGCAGAAAATCAAGAAAACATTATGTCCTTTATCTTTGCAACTCTTTGTCTTTGCACAGACATCATTTAGCAAGTAAGAAGACATAATAAATTTATCAATTGAGAATCAATCAAATAAAATTTATAATTACTTAGATGCCCCTAGTTGAAAACATCATCAGGACATAAAAGAATCATAATCAAACCTTTAGCAAACTGTGTGTTAATTAGTACTTTGTTCATCCATATGTCAAACACAGTAAAAGATTCATCAATAAAAAAGTGAGAATATAAGCAATATGGTGTTCCATGTCTGTGCCTTGGTAGGATAATCCATGCCTATTTGCAATCATGTATAGTCTTGTAGGAATGTTGTGAATGTAACTGTCATGTCCCATGTTTTGAAAAGACACCGTTGTTGTTGGGAAGTGACATTGTTTTGCATGTGTCGAGAAACATTGTGTCTGTGAAGTGAACCATCCTAGAGCAACCTAGAAACTGTAACAAACTATGCCAACAAAGATACCCCCAGTGCAGAATGACTTAATCCTAAGTTGTAAATATAGACAAATCCCAATCGAGGATAAGATAGTCATGTAGGAAAATGAAGTCAACGTATGAGCACAGGCAAAATTATGAAGGCCTAGTATCAGTAGTGCATTGATAGATGGAGAGAAGAACACAAGTGACGCCTGATTGCTAGGTTTTCACCACTTGGAAAGATCTTTTTCTTTCTTTTTGCTACCAAGATGCCTGTTTTACCAGGTGCTCATCTAGGCACTTTCCTTTTTTTTTAATTTTTTTTCAATTTTTGAATGTTTTTGTAGTATCAAGGTGCCTGTTTACCAGGTTTTCACCAAGGATACCCATTTTGTAGGAATTTTTCCACTATTTTTGGATTTCTTTAGGATCAATTTTCTGAATGTTTTTGGTATTTTGCTAGAACTTTTTGCTATACAGGCTCTGCTAGCCAAACATTAAGCGTAGAACCGCTTCAAATGTAGAGTGTTGATAGGATCTGGAAGAATGTCACCCTCAAATGTAGCTAATTGATAAGTGCCAGTCCTAAAAGTAGCAGTGATAACATATGGTCCCAGCCAGTTAGGTTCAAACTTTCCTTTCTGCTCTCTGTTAGGCTGGTTCTTAGGATTTTCTTTTAGGACAAGGTCTCCCACCTCAAACTTGCATGGTTTGACCTTGTTGTTGTAACCTTTGGACATCCTTGCTTGGTACACTTTGAGGTGATCGAACGCTTGTTGCCTGCGCTCATTTAGTAGGTCCAATGAATTTACCCTATCTATGCGGTACTATTCATCAGTAACCAGTCCTTATAAAGATATCCGCAAAGATGGGATTTCAACCTCAATAGGTAATACTGCTTCAGTGCCATAGACTAGAGAAAATGGCGTGGCTCTAGTTGGTATTTGGATTCTTGTTTTGTAGGCCCATAGTGCCAAATTTAGTTGTAGATGCCAGTCTCTGCCAGACTTGCTTACAGTTCTGTGTAGAATTTTGAGAATGTTTTTGTTTGATGCCTCAGCCTGTCCATTACCTTGAGGATAATAGACCAAGGAGCAATGTTGAGTGATATGGAACTGTTCACAGAGGTCATCAATGTCTTGATTTTTAAATTGGCCCCCATTGTCTGTCACAGTTGAAGAGGGTATCCCATATCTACAAATAATGTAGTTTAGAATTAACATAGCCACCTGTTTGCCAGTGGCTTTGATTAGCGGCACAGCTTCGACCCACTTTGTGAAATACTTAGTGGCCGTAATGATAAACTTGTGTCCATTTGAAGAGTTGGGATATATTTGTCCAACCAATTCAAAGGCCCAATAATAGCCTACTCTGAGTAGTTTCTTAGCTAAGGAAAAGTCGTTCGAGTGTGATCCACATACACCTTCGTTGACATCTTTTAATACTATATCAGACTCTTCGAGTTCTAAACACCAAAGAAGTGTACCGTTGAGACTACATTGATATAGGTTATTAGTTATGAGGACGTAATGCGATGCTATCCTAATCAGGGATTTTTTTCATTTCTAGATAGATTGGCAGGAATAGTTTGGTCAGAAAGGTAAGCAATGATACTGGCATACCGAGATTGAGCTAGGGTATTCAAGGCACATATTACCTGGTATTTAGGATTAGGAAAGGAAGGATAGGATATTTCTTCCACCAAGAATTCATAGCGGAATTGATGCTCCTCTAGTTGTAACATGGATGCCAAGGTAGCCATACCATCTGCAGCCTTGTTCTCTGATCTTGGTATCTACTGGAAGGTGATGAAGACAAAGTATTTCTTTAGATCATCGACTAGTTGTTTGTAGGGCATCAATTTTTTATCTTGTGTTTGATACTCCCCATTGACTTGATTGATGATGAGTTGAGAGTCACCATACATGTGTAACTCAATGATCTTCCATTCCATAGCTAGCTTGAGGCCATTGACCAATGCTTCATATTCAGAGATATTGTTGGTGCATGGAAACATCAATTTGTAAGATTTGGAAAGTTTATATCCTTGTGGAGTTATGAAGAGAACCCCTGCTCCAGATCCTTGTTGAGTAAATGAACTGTCAAAGTACATCTTCCATGGATGTTCAGTGAGATGCATGACTATTTCATCAAGGAATTCAATTAGTAATGGTTCATCATCCTGAAGTGGTGAATCAAATAATTGATCTACAAGTACCTATCCCTTGATAGCTCTTTGTTCTACATATTCAATGTCAAACTCACTTAGAATTAGGACCCATTTTGCCAAATGTCCTGTTAATGTTGTTCTACTCAAAAGATACTTAAGAGGGTCTATCTTAGCAATGAGCTTTACTGTATGAGAGAGCATGTAGTGTCTCAATTTCTATGATGGAAAGATGACTACCAAGCATGCTTTTTCAATAATACTATAATTGAGCTCATAAGTGACTAGTGTTCTACTAATGTAGTAGATGGCTCATTCTTTCTTTGTTTCATCTTATTGCGCTAGTAATACTCCTAGGGATGTAGTTGTAGCAGAAATATATAGGAGCAAAGGTTGTCCATGGATAGGCAACATAAGAATAGGTGGAGCAGCTAGGTATGCCTTCAATTCTTAGAAGTTTGCTTCACAGTGTTCATCCCAGTTGAATGTAACCCCTTTATGTAGTAACTTAATAAAGGGTTGTGCTTTATCTACAAGTTGTGACATAAATCTCCTAATAGACTGGGGTCTCCCCTGTAGTGTCCGCATTTGACAGATATTATGTGGAGGAGTCATCTCTAGAATAGCTTTTACCTTCATAGGATCTACCTCAATTCCCTTTGCTGAAACTATAAATCCTAGGAGCTTGCCTGATTGGACCCCAAAGGCACATTTATTTAGATTGAGCCTGAGTTGGAACTATTCCATTCGATCCAATATCTTTCTTAAATCAGCGATATGAGTACCTCTTTCTTTGGATTTAGCCAGTGTGTCATCGACATAGTCCTCCATGTTTTTGTGCATCATGTCATGGAATATTGTTGTCATAGCTCTCTGATATGTTGCACCGGCATTCTTGAGCCCAAATGGCATGACGTTCCAGCCAAAAGTGCCCCATGCACATGTGAATGTGGTTTTCTCTTGATCCTTAGGGGTGATCTTTATTTGATTATAACCTAAGAATCCATCCATTAATGAATACATCTGAAAGCCAGTTGTAAGGTCTATGATCATGTTAATGTTTGGTAGAGGGAAATCATCTTTTGGACATGCTTTGTTGAGGTCTCTGAAGTCCATACAGATCCTAATAGATTTATCAGATTTAGAAATGGGAACTACATCGGAGATCCATGCTACATAGGAAATGACTCAAATAAATCCAGCTTTCAACAACTTTTCCAATTCTGCTTTCACCAATAATGCAACATGAGGATGCATTTTTCTAATTTTTTGTTTCACGGGTTTGATTCTGGGGGCTATAGATAAGTGGTGCATAATGAGATTAGGATCTAGCCCTGGCATATCAATGTAGTACAAGGTGAAGTTGATCTTTTTCTCTTTTAGGAACTTTGTGAACTGTACCTTCTCTTCTTCTGATAAAGATTGTGCTAGGTGAACTATCTAAGGATTTTCAATAGTGCCCAAGTTGACTGGCTATGTTGGTTCAATCAATACTGAAGATCTTTCCTGAAAGTGTTCAGGGAGGATATCAAGAGTCTCATCCTTTGGCACCTTTGAGAGGTTTTCACCATTGGATACATCTTTTTTCTTTACTATTTTGGGATCTAATACTGCCACAGAGAGGTTTTCACCATCAGTCCACTTTTTCTTTTTATTTTTCAATTTGTGACTAAGAAACTTGATATCCTCCTATGACATGTTCTCGCTCCTTGCATTGGTGGAAGAAGGGTGAGGTTCACAAGCATTAAGGTAACAAGCTAGGGAGTGGTCATTGGGAAAGTTGAGGATAGGAGTGGGATCTGTTTCATTCCAATCGATTAGGTCTAGAAGTACCAATGTTAGGGAGTCAGATTCTGGGAAGGACAGCATCGCGTTAGCATCACAACTATTAATCGACATGACACGAACTATTAAGTTAATATCTTTGATTTTTAGATCAATAAGAGTAAGATCATTGTTAAAAGGGTCATTGTCAATTATATATGGATCAAACTCTAGCGACTCGTCAGTAGATATCTCATCATCATCCCTTTGTAAAAGGAGGCTTCTTGCTTGTAGCCTATGAAATTCTTCTAGAGTTATGTATTCACCAATGTCTTCGTCAATGATCAGAGGAAGGAAATCTTCTTCTACTTTAGGAGGATCAATGTCATTGAAAGGAGTGTCTGGTTGTTTACTAGGAGCTGAGGAAGCTACAAACATGTGAATTGTATATATCCCAATTTCTTCAGAGGCAATAGATAGTTGATCCCACTCATAGTCATGAGAGTCTATGACATCATCATCAGATCTATCCAAATATTCAGCAATGTTTATTTGATGGACTCATTTAGCTGCTTGTAGATCAAAGTGAGGTAGATCTAGAACATGTGAAATTGTGACCAATTGCCCCCAGTTAGGATGTAATATTTGTGGCCGGGTTTCCTCTTGAGTGATTGTAGCTATGGTGTCTCCTACCTCTTGAATAGGAGGTTGTGCTATCAAAGGGGTGTAAAGATCCTGTGGTACCTCAAAGTTAGGTACATAACATTCTCCTTGATATTCAAGATTTTCTGCACCAATATGTAGTAATCTCTCATAAGGCCATGGTTATGATATTATCTCATCTGTTTTATCAATCCCTATTTCAGAAGGTGGACTCTCTTTTGAAATAGGTTTTTTGGATTGGGTATTAAAGCCCAGTCCTATTTTATCTTTTTTGAGGTGAAACTCCATGGGTATGGGTTCAATGATCCCTCATCCTGTGTCATTCAGAGGTCCTTTTCCTTTGTAACCCATTTGTTTGAGGAAATCATATCCCTTTCCATACTATTCTTGGGATATCTTCACATGTTTGACCTCAGAGTCCACTAGTTCTCCTTTGTAAAGCCAGTCCAAGACTGCCTATTCTTCTATGTTATCTGAAGAAGATGTGGATTCTTTTATCATGCCAATTGCCTTGTGTACTTATGTCTCTTTGAGTGCTAGAGGTGTGAATGTTGGTGACAATTTTCCATAGGATCTCGGTGATACTGGTAGTTCTGTCAGTGAAGGAGTCAGGTCTATCTTGTACTCTCCCATACCTGTTTCTTGAAGTTTCAATGTTTTGCTAAAACCTTTCATAACCATGTCCTTGATAGTCTCAAGAGCAACTACATCCATAGCCTCTTATTGTGTGGGATCATGCTACCTGCTTTGATATTGTTGCAAGTGTAGTTGGCATCTGCATGAATTGTCACTTCTATCCCATTATGTGGGAACTTGATGCATTGGTGATAAGTGGATGGTACAGCTTGCATCTCATGAATCTATGGTCTGCCCAATAGAATATTGTAGGCCAGGGGTAAATCCAAAACTTGACATATGACATCCCTTTCAATCGGCCCAACTCTGATGGGTAGAGAAATAATACCTCTGGAGGATCTTTCTTCCTCATCATAAGCTTTGATGGTTATCTTATTTCTAGAGTCAATTGTTTTCTCTGAGAGGCCTAGCCTCCTGACTAAATCTAGTGTACAAATATTCAATCCAATGCCTCCATCTATCAATACGTGTCTAACACATGATCTATGAATAAGGACTTCAATATGGAGGGGTTGATTGTGTGGATGGGTCAATGACTTGTCATCTTCTTCAGAGAAGGAGAGGTGGTGTGGTGTTGAGATATGATTGACCATTGCTTGAAATTTGTCTATATCTATATATTTTGGAACATTAGCAGCATGTAGAGCTTGTTCTAGGATTTCTCTACGCACCATGGATATCTTGAGCAACTCGAAGATGGAAATTTTGGCAGCGGTTCATTGCAATTGGTCTACCAAGTCATATTTTGCTTCAGGGATAGTGACCATGTGTTTTTCTACTGGTTTAGGAATAGTAACAATAGGAACCTTGGATATTGACGCTGGTGTCAGTTTTGGAGGTCCGTTGATCGTAACCTGTGCTTGGCTCTGGGTTACAACATTTGTGGAGGATGAAGAACCTTTAATTGTGATCACATTGATGGATCCAGTTTTAATGTTGAGCGTATTGATCACATTATCATGTTTGGAATAGGTGTAGTTTATCTCATTACCTTTCCCTTTGGATGTTTCTCCTCGATTGTAATTAGGAAAGGGTTTGTTGAATGTTGTATGGTCCTCATTGGTAGTATCTCTGTCTACCTTGATCTTACCTCCTTCGATGAGGTCTTGGATAACGTGCTTGAGCTTGAGACAATTATTTGTCTTGTGTCCCTTGTTTTTGTGGAAGACACAATAAGAGTTATCATCCCACCACCTAGGTTTGACCATTGGTTCCCACAATTTAGAATCGGGAATCATAAGAACTTTGTTATCCACCAATGTTTTCAAAACCAGCTCAAGAGGCTCCCCCAAAGGAGTGAATGTTGTTTGGGATTTTGAAGTCCATGTTCATCCCTTGTCATTATCATTGTTCATTTTGGGAACAGGAGGTGTTTCTTTAGCCTCTTTTCTTGCTTGCATGCCATTGGTTAGATTGAATGCTTCAGGTTTAGAATTAATGTGAGAGGCATTAACTACTCCGTCATTAACAACATTTTTGTTTTTTTTCCACCATTTAGGCTTGGAGTTGGAGCTACTGCCTTTGTTCTCATTTTGAAGGGTGATCTCCCCCTTTTTGACCATGACTTCCTCAATACGAAGGGCATTTTTAATCATCATATCGAAGCTAGGAGAGTCTTGCATTTGTAGAGCATAGCTCAATTTAGGCACTAGATTATTAACAAAGATCTCCATTTTCTCCATTTCAGGAATGACCCTTGAATATCGTGGAAAAATCTTCCTCCATCTTTGTAGGAAGTGTGTGAAAGATTCTCCCATTTTCTGTTTGGTGTTACATAGATCCATCATAGTGATGTCATGTTGGATGTTGTAGGAGTAATGTTGAATGAACCATTGCATCAACTCCTTGAATGTTTTGACCTTAGGGTTCAATTTTGAAAACCACTCCATGGCATTACCTCCTAGAATTCCTAGAAATAGTCGCATGAGGTAAGTGGGTTCGTGCATGCACTCAATGCTTAGAGCATAGAATTCTCTTACATGGTCATGTGGATCATTTTCTCCTATGTACTTGTCATACTTTGGCCTTGCCACATTAGGAGGAAATGGGATCATTGTGATACTCTTATTGAAATAAAATGGACAAATAGTGTCCAAAGAGTACTTTGTTTTAGGTTTGTCCTTCTCTTGTTTGAGGTCAGTGAGCTCTATTTGCATTAGATTGAGTTGTTTGGTGAGAATAGATATCGGGTTTGGTACCTCCTTTTCTTTGAGGTCATCCACATTATAATCCTTGGGTAGCTTGACACCTGAGGATGCTAGATGGAGGAAGTATTTTTCCTTATCATCACCAATTATTTATTCCAATAGCTTGTGAATTCGTTTACTTTGTTTGAGTTTTTCGTATTCATCTTCAGGGATCTCTTCTTCACTATCTGACCCAAATGGATTACGTTCAAACTTGGTTCTTTCTTCCTCTTCTGTTCCTTTGGATTGTGCTTGTTTGTCATCATTATAACCCTCAAAGGCCTTACTTTAGTCGTTAGTGTTGCTATCCATTTGAGGTGAATCAAGATTAAAAAAGGGAACTGCGAGAAGTTTCTCCTTGGAAGTGTGGTGTTTTAGGACACACTTTTGATCCTTTAGTTGTGTACTAGTTGCATCTTGTGTTAACCATGAAGTTTGTTTCTCAACTTCGTTAACATTTTCCAATAGTGCAAGTATGGTTTTCATATTTTTCAAGTGGGTGTGTCTAGGTAGAAGTAACTATTTTGTTTTTTGGTGGATGTAAATGATTCCAGCATCAAAGGGTTAGAATGCCCTGATAGTGAGCTGGGAATCAAGTTTTTGATAGAAAATGGATAGACCACACGTATTGAACTGATCGTGAAAGATTGACTATGCATGCAAGGTGGAAGTTTTGAAAGTGTTTTGAAATAACGACAGGGAGACCAGAAGAGACAACAGTAACCAGCTAAAGAGGAAAAAGGGTATCTTAATCCACTGAGACCTCCTAAGAAAAATTGCTAGAAATGCCTACTGCCCTGAATGCGAGCTCCCAGATGCAAGCCTCTAATGATACCAGATACAATCCTAGAATCTGGATACGACTTCTTGCTGACCAAATATGATCCTATATCCCAGATACGATCCTTAATATAGGATATGAATTAGGAAAATAGGATACAATTTTATGATGTCTTTGTCAGTTTGGGTCAGTTTTAAAAAATTCATCTTCGAGGTGCGTGAAGGTGTTTGTTTCCAGATTTCATCAAGAGGTGTCGTAAGGCATGAAAGAAACTTGTACTCCAGGGTTTGAAATTTGTTGATTATTTTGAGGAGCTTATCTTTTTAGTGAGATTTTGAACATGTCAAACAATTTTGTATTGTTAAGAGGGTAAAACAAACACTCTTTTTGTCCTAATTTCTAGGTGGAGGATGAAAATCTTTGCTCATTGACTTAGGTACACACTCAAATGCTAATCAGAATATAGCCATCACCAAGCACGCAATGGCTCTAGTCATGATGTTGTATTAGTCGACTCCAAATGCAAGTGAGGGCACGATATGACGAGTGTCTTGGGGCAATTACACTTTGCCTTGCACAAAGATTATCACCCTTTCGGGGATGAATCGGGTATTCTTTCAGTTGAATTTGTTGTATATTACTGGGCAATCCATTCGAAACTATCCCTCATAGAATTGCACAAGGCAAAATTGAGGCGTATAGCCCTATGAGTACCTAAAAATATGTAGTCTCGCAAGCAAGATTCAAGCAGATCTGCTCTACATATACCCTGATATGTTCAAGGAATGATGTCAAAATTCCAAGAACAAAACTAGTTCCATCTTCAGTTGGAAGGGTCGGCGTAAGACCTGTCCTCACTTGGGTCATTCTCGAGAGATTTTTTCCTCAACCCGCAGGCCCTCTACTGTTTAAAGATTGATAACCAGGATTGGCAAGCTTTGGATGTCTAGATTTCTAATTCTTCTAAAGAAGAAGACCATACTCTCCTAATCTAAGCTGTTTTCTCCCCAAACACTTAAAATAGAGTTCATTCCCTCAAGCTATGTTGAGCTTGATTTAATTGTTCCTATTTTAAAGAAAATAGAAAGGGAAAGTTTGTTTTGTTCAATTAACCACAAAATTTAGTGAGTTTATGTTGTTCAATTTCTGATCCAGAAGTAATTAAATGATGTGTTGTTCATTGAGCCCACATATTTAGTGCTTTGTTTTGTTTAATTACTGAATCTGAAAAGAATTATACAATTTTTTTCATTGATCCCACATGATTTAGTGATTTGTGTTTGTTCAATTTCTATCCCCAAAATAAATTAAACAATGTGTTTGCTTGTTTAGTTACCCCCAATTTCGTCACAAATGATAAGACAACGTCCGACTTTCTAATTTTCCTCAAGAGGAAAAGAGCATAATATCTAGTTTTTTTAGCAAGTGGAGAAATGGTCTTAAGTTTTTGAAAAGAAAATAAATAGAAGTCAAGATGGGGGAGTTTGGCAACTTGTAAAAACCACGTTAGTATCTGTTTAATCCAACTCCATGAAAACTGCCAAAAATACCTGCAAACACTTGTTAATCTGTAAGATACAAAAAGCACAACTTGTCAGACTTGTTAGGATTAGGAAAATGAAGTAGTCAAGCTTTTCAACCAAATACAAGCCTAAAATCCTACTGAATGTGATGTAGTATTTAGTATATGAGCCTTTTCATTGAATGCGAGCCCTTGCTAACTAGATGCGAGCCAAAACCAGAAATGATCTGAGAAATCCCAGATGCGAGCTAAAATTTACGCGATACGATGGCGTATCTGGGATGCGATCCTGCAAGATTAAATGTGATTCTGTGTCTGAATCCTAAGCATGCAAATTGACAAGAAAGTGTTAGAAAATGAGGCCAAATTAAAATTTGTGCCCCACGGTGGGCGCTAGAAATGTGCGTGTGTATTTGGGAACCTATTGAGAAAGACACAAACACTCAATAAGTCATTGCATTATTCCAAAAGGTTAGATAAAACATTCAAAACCACTAATATCGACCTATTGCCTGCTAACTAGGAAGAGTGTGATTAGTAACATATTAGCCCTCAGAATATGCTATAATCAGTGACGTATACAACCTAGCATGAAGGATTTTTAGATTAAAAGCAAACTAAAAAGATGATAAAGTATGCATTCTAGCTAAAAGCTGAAATGAAACAATGCAAAAGCATGGAATAATAAGTGAAATATGATTCTAGGATTAATCTAGCAGTATAACAATGCATTTACAATCTAAGGTGAAGGCTTCTTTACTCTCAAAAATGGCTTCTATTTATAGAAGAATGAGAGAGAAAGAGAGGGGGGACAAGATGAATTAATGAGTGAAGGGGCTCATTAATGAAGATGTAAGAGCCATTAATGCCCAAGGCATTAATGAGACATGGGAGAGACATAGGCTTAAGGCATCTTCATTAATGAGACATTAATGAAAGCCTTAAAGAGGCAAGGGAGGAATTAAGAGGATGGCTTGAGAAAGTGGACCTCAAGGAAGTCAAACTTGAGAAAGTGGACTTTCTCAAGAGGTTTGAGTTGCTAAGCATTTTTTAATGGAATGTGACAACATTAGGAGGTGGGTTAGGACTAGAATATTGGGGTTTAGGGGAATATTAATAAATGAAATAAATTTAACTCATTTAGAAATATAGGAATTAATTATTTAAACAATGAAATTGCTTTTTAATAATTAGGAGACTATAGCCATTTTAATTAAATTAAATAGGCTAGGGGAATGGGTTATTTTGCAAGTGGGTAATTGATTTAGAGATTTATTTAATTCCTTTATAATTAAATACTATAGCCA
>MU223173.1:2006307-2041006 GCA_018584345.1 Thuja plicata | reverse complement strand
TTGTGTTGTACTGTGTGATGTTTTCTCCTTCTTTCATTTTGAGATCATCAAACTTTCCTCTAAGGCTTTCTGCCTTGGCTCTCAGAACATTTGTATCACCTCCATGTACAAGCTTCAGTTTGTCCCATATTTTCTTTGCAGTTTTGAAGTCCTTGACATCTTCCAATTCAGCATCAGAGAGTGAGGAAGAAAGATGTATAACCATGCAGTTATGCTCATGCTTCTCTCTCAATTGATCTACTCTCAATGGTCTTGTAGGTAACACATATTTAGTATCTAAGTATTGAGTAACATCATTACCAATACCTGATAAGTGGAGTCTTATCCTGATTTGTCAAGAAGCAAAGTTGTCTTTGTTCAACTTGGGCACATCTCGTCTGTTCATCTTGTGATCTTTACTTAGGTCTTTAAACCTTTCTTCTAAGAACACAAGCTCTGATACTAATTGTTAGTAATAACTGAGAGGGGGGTGAATCAGTGGCCTCAAAGTTTTATCCTTTAAACTTTAACCACCAATCAATACACCTCATATTATTAAGTCCCTACAAGATGCATGCCATTAAAATACTTATAATAATTAATTGTCTGTCAGTTTACCTTGTCTGTCCTTATTCTCCTTGATAATCGATAAGCAATAAAACTATTTACCGATACTTAGTAAATATGCAGAGTATACCAATTAATCCAAAAATGCATATGTGAAATGTAAAATAATAAAGCAATAAACTATACACACATAACACATGGATTTTAACGTGGAAACTTTGTTAAGGGAAAAACCACTGGGACCGGTACCCCAAATTTTTACTCTTCTAAAGTGAGCACTATTAGGAGCCAACCTTGTTAAAGGTTACAAACACACTGTTAGGTGTGACCTTGTTAGAGGATTTTATACATAGAGGTTGTCACTTAGTATCTGACATCTATTTTGCTACCATCCTTGAATCAACCTCCTTCTTAGACTGTCAATAGGCTTTAGGAAAATCTTGCTACCATCCTTGAATCAACCTTCTTCTTAGGTTGTCAAGAGGATTTATGCAATTTCAATGCTACTTTCATGAATCAACCTTTTTAGCAATCTGTTAGGATGTACCTCAATTATAGAAGACGGTTAAGTCCTGATCTATTAAGAGACTTGATGCTTCAATGGTTAAACTGAAACACTATGACCTGTTTCTAATGCAACTTGAATTGCATATTTTTAGATCTATTTAATTACATTATCTCTCTTATCAATGTATCAATTCAATTCTTTTTGCTCCACACTTTCTGCTTTGTGATGATGTGCTTCACTGTTCGTTGGTGTCTGCAGAATTCTTTAGCTCTTCTTCAGCTTGATTGATCAGGACTATATGAAGTTATCCTTCATCAATTTCTCTTCAGCATCCTCTTTCTATTCACTCCCCTTCCCATGTATGTTATTTCTTACAAAAATGAATTACACTCATCTCTTATATAGACATGATATTCCTTCAATCTTGATTCTTGGCGTTAAAAACAATCCAGCCAATTTGATTTATAGGTTTAACTCATGATTTATCTCATAGTTATCTTCTTGCCAACTGTATAAATCTTCTTTAAATCAATTACTTAGCTCTAGTTGAATAAAACAAATAAAACAACCAGTTAATTCTATCCTTAAGCTCTGCCAGCTAGATATTTGTCATTTTCTAAACTCTCTGTTCTATCAGTCAACTCTGCAGTTAGTCATCGGTGACAACTGTCAGTTCTGTCGGTGTGACTCCAGTTAGCTTTGAGATCTCCATCTGTTGGGCATCATTGGATTTTGCTCGTCGGGCAACTCTATTTTCAGCTCGTCGGGCATCTTGTGATTTTTCTTCATCGGGAAATACTGTCTTCTACTCATCGAGTATCACTATGAATTTTGTTCTTTACCTTTACCGATGGTGTACACTCTATCAGTGTTGTCTATCACTTAGTGAATACTTGACTTTTATGCGTTGCTGAAAGCATAATCTCTATTCCATTGATTCTCTAAAGTCTTTGGCATTATGTACATGACCATACAGATGATATCAAGTTGACATCAATGACAATACAAACCATTAACTAATTTAATGCCTTGCATTATCTTCAACTTAACATTATCAAACATTCAATCAGTTACATGTCATTAGGTGAATCATCCTCCAAAGTGTAACAAAGGTGGAGAGTGATAAAGTGATAAGTGTACTAAAGGTGGAGTCAAAACATAAAATGAAATATGATAACATGATCTATCACTGCAAAAAGTGGAAATTATCCTAAAAGCTCCTATGTGGTTCCTAAGTAAGCTTAAGTAAGTGTAATTAGTGCCTAGGTGAGAAATAACAAAGGTACAATACAAAAATTACACTAACACTCCCCTCAATTGAAACTTAGGGATAATATACAAAATCCAACAACACAATATGGGTCTTGGCTACGAGGCCATGTTACGTACCCATGTACAAATGCAATGTAATCTCTCATTAATAAAGAAAAAGAGAAAACCTATTGAGAGAAAAATCCTCCCCAAAAGAGAGATGAAAATATAAAATAAATCTCAAAGATGAATGGCAAGGACAAAAACTTGTGTGAAGAAAAAGCCCCCCCCCCCCCAACCCACCCCATAAGGGAGAAGAAGAGAGAAAAAATAGGGCCCCCTCAATATAGAAAGTACACCAATGGTAAATGATCCAAATAGGATGTAGAATATGCTCCATGATCATTGAATAGTGTTCCTCCCCTCTGGAAGAAATAAAACCAAATGTGTATGAATGAAGTCTCCCCATTCCTAGAAGGAATATGTAGGAAGAAACCTCAAAATATATGGAGTATTAAATCGATCATATTTCCACAATCCATTGAATTTGAGCTTGAATTTTTTGTTTTGATTGTGTATGTTTTTAAGCATCAACGTTTCATATTAGACTTTGTGATCCATCATTGGGATGTAAGAGCAGAGAGAAATAAGATGTAAAAAATGATGATGATAGATCACAGAGTCTGATCTGAAACCTTGATGCTTAAAAACATACATAATCAAAACCAAAAATTCAAGCTCAAATATATGGAGTATCTTAAAATGTCTTAAGGTGCATCCCCATGTTGATGTTGAAAGTTTCCCCCTCCACATTAGGTGTACTATACTACATATCTAAAAATGACAATCTATGATCTAGTGAAGATGAATGTAGAACAATATCCAAAGACTCAAGTATCTCCTATAAAGATAAAGAGACCTCCTTGAAGTGGTTGTCCAAAATATCCATAATCATATCAAACTATGAAGGATGGTCATGTAGAGAGTGAAAAAGAGGGTCAAATTTTTCCCTCGCAACCACTAAAGAAGGATCATCTTCATCAAAGAGAAGATAAATATCATAAATGGTGTTTCCCAAATATGTAAGACAGGGATCCACAAATAAAACTTCAATGTCTACCATGTATTCATTCCAAGGAACTATGTTTGGAAGATAATGTATATCTTGTTGCACTAATTCATAAGAAGTCATAAATGTGGAAACACAAGCATAATCAGGAGAAACAATAAATGTGATCTCAATAGGAGTATATGGAATGGAAGGATCAAGAGTTGGATGACATGTGAGTATACCCAAGTTTAAGTAACCACAGTTCTCCTCAATATCTAAATGCACATTAGAAGTGTGATCACCATCTAAAGAATCACAGTAAAAAATAGGAACAAATTTTGAAAAGGAGTACAATTGAGATGCATGATCCACCACTCTAGTGGCAAAAAAAAATCAACTCTCCAAGAATTTGATGATAAATGAATTAGGAATGAGCTCTACATACTTCATTGTTGCTTTATGAGTGTTTTGATAGATGGAAAGAATATTATTGGTTAGTAGAGGTACATACAACACATCATTAAAGGTTTCATCCCCAATATCAATATATCCTTCCCCAATAACATTCATATATTTATTATTTCCCATCAAAATCAGTAGCATGTTTCAAGGTTCAAATGAAGAGAACATTGACTATGAAGATTCTATATAATGAGAAGCCCCTAAATTTAGAAGCCATCTCCCTGAAGCGTGACCTAAAGTAGAAAAAAGATATTTTCCTTTGTTCTTACTTGTCCCAAAAGTGTGGATAATTTCCTTATCAAATTCTATTTTTTTTTAAGACGAAGATGAATTATAAATTCTTGAAGGTAAATTGATTTTGTTCTTCTCAAGAAGATGCTTTAATTTATCAAAATACTTCTTATAGAAATAGAATCCTTTGTATTCATTCTTCTCGCAATATGCACAAGAAATGTTATTCTTAAATGAATCCCCTTTAGAAGAGGATGTTGAATATCCTTTCTAAGGAGAGTAAGATTGTGATCTATCCTTGTGTGGCTTAGAATCTGATTGCTTTTGCCTCTTTTTGGATACTTTCTCATGACTAGCCACCAATGCATGTGACTTTGATGACTTAATAATGCCCATTGTGATCAACTTTTATTTCTCAAACATCAACATCTATGAAAAGGAATCAAATGAAGGTATAGCGTAGGCACTTCCCATTTTCAGCTAACGATTCTAAAAAATTGAAACAAAAGTTGAATATTCTGAAGGAACCTTGTTCAACAAATTAAAGATTAACTATGTATCCTTATTGCTAATACCACAATCCTTGATTTGTGCTCTTAGCTCATTTTATTTACTAAAATAGTCCTTAATTGTGTTAAAGTTCCAAGGATCAGAACTTAGAATTTCAGTATCAAGTGTGTATCCCCTAATCTCATCCACTTGACCATATAATTATGCTATTTTATCCCATGCTTCCTTGATAGTTATACACTTTTCCAAATGGAATATGAGATTAGGTGAGATGTTTTTCTCAAATCACCAACAGTTGTCAAAATTTTAATGATCCATTCTATTTTAAGATTAGGATCAACATTAGGATCTCAGGGTTCTGAAATTATTCCATCAACATAATTATTTAAATATTCCTCCATTAATTTACTGCACGAGTTATCTTTCCATGTTACATAATTATGTGCACTTAAAAGTGGAAATTTAGGAGAACCCATAAATGAAAATGAAATAAGAACCAAAGAAAGAGAGGTACACAATACATCTCCCAAAATTCACTCAATCAAAGAACAACCCCCACACCCCACCCCCATAAAAAACAATATGATTATTGTACTTTATACTTAGTGCATGCACAATGGCCACTTGCAAATTAAGAGAAAAGTGGATTTCTGATTCTAATGTTACAACTTCATCACTCGGACTATAATAGACTCAAATGACTAATGAAAAAGACAAAAATGAGATCTAAGCATTACAAATATCAAAATAGGCCAAAAAATACCAAGTTCTCAAATTGATATTTCTTCCCATAATGGCTACAAACTAATAATTGATTTGAGAAGTAGACAAAAAATTATGCAATTTCAAAAAAATAGCACCTAAAAAGGAGTTTATATGAGCCTGAAAAAAGCCTCCAAAGTTGCAAAAGTGGGGATTACTTAGTTGTGATATAGTAGACAAATCTACACTAACATGGAAATGATCGATTTGTGCTAGTCAGATGAGTAGCTGTGTGGCATGTTTTGGCTCGTTTAGCTTGACTACTAGTTGTTGTGTGTCAGATAAATGCACTAAAACAAAGCAAGCAATTAGTTCCCTTTTTAAATCCTTTTTTTTGCGTCCACCCACTTTTTCAATGTATTTTTTGTTGGGTTTAATGGGAAGTAGTACTGAGAGGGGAGGGGTGAATCAGTACCTCTAAAACTTTTTAATGTTCTTCAATCAATTAACCTTTGTAATCAATTGTATATCCATTCAATTAGATCTACACTGTCTTTGTGAGAGTTATATCATTTCATAACATTAATAAACATGTGAATCATTCCTAGAAACATTCATGAACATAATTGACACATAGCACAAGATATGATATCACAGAAAACTCCTGTTAGGAAGTAAAAAATGCGATGGGGATGACACCCACAAAAATTCTCTATCTGTAGAATGGAAGGGGTCGGTTAAGGCTTACAATTTTGATCACTTTCGATGATCTACCCTATTAGGAGCATCGGTGGAGACCTGTTAAAGTCTACTTTGTTAAGAGCTTTCAGCAACACTGTTAAGTGTACACTCGATTAAGAGATTTGATAAAGGACTATTAAATCTACCTTTCTTGAAAGGATTTCTTACACTTTGCTTCACTTGTTAGAATGATAGAAAATTAAAAATTTACCTGGTATACCTCCTTCATTTGAGTCCTTTGCATCATATACCTTGGTGTTCTCATTCTTCTCTTGATTATTCACAACTTTGTCCTTATCTCCTTCTGTAACCTTGTTGATACCGGTGACATCTTGAGTGTTTCTGATGTTTTGCTAACCATCGGTGTTATATTTATTTTCTTCTTCTCCTAAATCTTTTGGAGTTTCCTTGTTAGGTGATTTACTTGCCTCTTGCATGATATTGATAGCTTGTATCAATATTGGTAGTTTGTCTGGAATGTTCACCTGTGCTCCATCAATTATTGTGTCATGTTCATCGGTTGTATCTTTTACAACAGTGACATCTTCATCCTTATGGATTTATTTACCTAGGTCATCGGTAATGTCGATGATATTGGTTTCTACAATATTTTCATTTGTGGTATCATCCCATGTTTCATCTACCACATTTGCATCCTTGTTCCCTGTTGCATCATCTTCCTCTTTATCTAGCTCAATGGATGTATCATCTTTGTTTATCTTATCAACCTCTTGTTGTTGAACGTCTTTGTCAGGGTTGTCTTTCTCAAGTGGCCTATTCATGATCTTTAACCATTTATTGTGACTATCCTTTTCAAATTCAATCAGCTTGCCTTGAAGAAATTTGTATGCCCGTAGCTTTGGTGAGAATTCTTCCTTGTGTTTCTCCATAATTTCATGTATTTCTACCTTTGTTGATTCATGTGGCATTAGAGAGACAAGTACTCTCTCTCTGATTTCTTTCTCATTTGCCAAAGAAAATGTCCAACAGGCAAATAATCTATCCAAGAGTTCCTGTGGTACATGATTTCCTTCAAATTGTATGGGTACATATTTGAAGTTATACATCTTAGCTATCATGGCTTCTTCAATTTTGTTTTGATCTTCTTGGTTTCTTTTCCCCCATTTTCTAATATTTGGATCAGAAATAGATCCATAATTTGCATTGTAAGTACAAATGTCATCAATGATTTTATGTTCCTTTACCTTGACATTTTCTACCTCTAAGGCTTCATCTCGCTTGGTATCCTCTATATCCTCTCGGGTCCTGATGAATTTTCTACCCTTCTTATTTTGTCCTCTCTTCGGTGCAGGTGATTTTCTCTGGGTGTCATGATAAATGAGTCACTTTGATGCCCTATTTATAGTTATTTCCCTAAAACATGTGTAATAAATTCTCACCAACTCGTCAGTGTTTAAAGACTAAGTTTGTCGGTGAAGACTTTATTACCATCGGTCATGCTTACAACATTTCTGAGCAGTCAAAGTTGACTTATCTTTTATTGATAGGTTTCGGTAACACATACAATTTTTTCATGTGCTTGTTTTACCTATACATCTCGATCAATACTAACAATTTTTCTTATAATCGATGTTTCTTGATAACTGTAGGCAGTCTTTGATTCAAGTATATACCGACAGGTTTCGGTATATATGCCCGAAGACATAGTTTTCACATATTTCAACAAGTATAACCATGATGTATCTTTCTTATGCTAATTTGGAATTATTTCATCATATTATGGAACTGATGTAAAGTAATAGCTTATTGTTAATGCAGTTCCATACTTGTTCTGCTTACGTGGGGTTGGTGATGCCACCGGATCCATTGGATGGGGTGTCATCATTTGCATTTCTCATTCTAGCTTCATCATTGCTTGAAGCTTTTCTCCACATCTTGTCTCTAGCCCTCTGGATATCTTCAATGGTGTTTCCATTGGGTTAAGTGCTTGTTTCTGTCATTTGGTCTCTACAGTCCTTTTTGAGATGACCAACTTTGTGGAAGTGTAGGCATGTCATTCCGGGGTTAGTCCAACCTCTAGACTTTCTTGTCCATAGTCTCATACAGTTTGAAACAATGTGACCATACCTTCCACATGCTGTACAATTTTTCCAAGTATTGTAGTCGCATTCATATTGATTTCTGATATGCTTTGGTTGATATGGAGTGTCTTGATCTTTAGGTTTCCATACTTGTCTTTTCTTTTTCCAACATTCAAGACTTGTGTGCCCATTCATCTTGCATGTAGGACAGTATTTGTCCATGTAGGTTTCCTTCCTTGGCTGTTCTATCTTAGACTTACATTCATATGCCTTATGTCCTTTCTTGTTACATTTATAACAAAATCCTATGAATGAAGGTGTAGATTTAGGAATACCTTTCATTTTGCCTCTGCACATATTTTCTATGTGTCCTTGCTTTCCACAGTGTTTGCATGTGAGCTTTCTTGGTCTTGGATTTTCATAAACATTCTTTGGATTGGATTGATTTGATGATTCTCCATTTTTGGTAAAGCCTAGACCGTTGTTGTTGACTCTTCATTGTCCTTCCAAAAAATCATCCATTCTTTTATTGCTCTCTTTATCCTTTCTGATAACTTCATTATGTTGTTGCTGAATTCTAACCTCATGCTTTAGTTTTTCATTTTCTTCTCTTAGTCCACCAATAATCTGTATTCTTTCAATGAGTTCAACATTCATTCTGTTTGCTTCTTGACTCATGAGGATGATTTGATTTGTGAGCTCATGGTGATGCTCTGCATGTCTTTGAATTTCTAACTCTTTTTCTTGTAGTTTCTCTATAATCTTCCTCCTGTCATCAGTAGCTAATGTTCTTTCTATTTTAGCTTGTCTAGTAGAACTCATCACATTAATCATTCTTACCATCTGGGTCTCTTGACTGATTTTCAGCATCTTTATTTGCTCTGTCAGATGTTGATTGATCTCCTTTAGATTTTTGACGTTCTCTTCTAATGTATCTGATGCTTTTCTTGTATTTTATCTTGAAGCCTCAAAGAAATCTGAAATCTCTTCTTTTTGATAATCTTTTTCATTCCTTTCCTTTCATCCAACAACTCTCTCATCTTGATTCTAGCTTATTTATACTGTTCATAGAACATTTGTATCTCAAGAATTTTATTCTTAGTATTCTTATCAAGTTTGTACTTCTCCATTGTATGATATTTTTTCTTGAGCCTTTAAGCTTTTCAAGAAGAGACTTGGCTCTGATACCAATTTTTGGGTTTAGTGGGAAGTAGTATGAGAGGGGAGGGGTGAATCAGTAGCTCTAAAACTTTTTCATGTTCTTTAATAAATTAACCTTTGTAATCAATTGTATATCCATTCAATCTGATCTACACTATATTTGTGAGAGTTATATCACTTCATAACATTAATAAACATGTGAATAAATCATAGAAACATTCATGAACATAATTGACACATAAAACAAGATATGATATTGCAGAAAACTCTTGTTAGGAAGTAATAACTGTGGTGGGGATGGCATCCACAAAAATTCACTATCTGCAGAATGGAAGGGGCCAGTTAAGGCTTACAATTTTGATCACTTCTGATGATCTATCCTGTTAGGAGTATCGGTGGAGGCCTGTTAAAGTCTACTCTGTTAAGAGCTTTCAGCAACACTGTTAAGTGTGCACTTAGTTAAGAGATTTGATAAAGGACTGTTAAATCCACCTTTCTTGAAAGGATTTATTACACTTTGCTTCACTTGTTAGAATGATAGAAAATTACAAATTGACCTGGTAAGTGTAATCTCCTATTGCCGATACAGATCCTATGTAATTTACATACAAAATAATGTCACCTTAGCTCTGATTGAATATTACCTCTGATTATCAGTTTCCTCGGTTCTTGATTCTGTTAATCACATTCTTCTTTCTCTACTCTAGTTCTTGAAACTCTCAATTCAATCCATAGATGTGTTCGTTCTTTTCTCCTCTCTCTTCCACACACACTCTAATGAATGATTACATCGTCTATATATAGATGGATTAATTTCATCGAGTTGATGATAAAAACAATGTTAACTCTAAGATCAGGTTTACAACTTGCACCTAGATAACCTAGTCTATGTGTTTTAGATTAGTTAGACTGATTAAAACACTTACATTAATGTTTCTTGTCCTTAAAGAAATGAGTTTAAAATAATTAAATATCCTATAAATAGAATACCCTTGCTTTATCTGACATGGAAGTCAGATCCACTTTTTTCGAGCTGCAACTGACTTTCGGTTCTGTCTTTTGGTCATGCTTGACTGTCCTTCAATTTTTATTGTCGGTTGCACTGAATCTGTTTCATCGGTCTGCACTGTAACTTGCATTTTGGGTTCCTCTGTCGAGTTCCACTTTATCTCTCTCCATTGTGGTTTTTGGTTTACACACTACCTTGTGTCACCGGTTCATTCTGTACTTAGTCATTTTTGGTGATCTGCCAATCTGATCTTCGGTTTGAAGTGTTGTTTGAATACTAATGACAAATTAATGTCATCATTTTTCTCCAATTTTCTAAAAATTTGGTGCTATTTTTTGGGATGGCATTATTTTTGGCACTATTTGCGCCAGAAAAAAGCAGACAATCAAGTGTTGTTTAGTGTCTAATTTTGCGTCACATTTAATGCCTAATGTAGCACCTTATTTAGCGCCTGATTTAGCACCTAAATTAGCTCCTAAATTAGTAGTGTTTAATTGAGTGTGTAAATTAGTACCCAATTTAGTGCTTAAATTAGTGCCTTAATTAGCACCTATTTTAGTAGCACCTTAGTTAGCTTCTAAATTAGTGCCAAAATTAGTGCCCAAGTTAGCTCCTAAATTAGTAGTGTCTAATTTAGTATCTAAATTAGTGCCTACTTTAGTCGCATCTAACTTAGCACCTATTTTAACACCTACCTTAGCATCTAAATTAGCACCTATATTAAAACCTAAATTACCACCTAAATTAGTAACAACTAATTAACACCTAAGTTAGTGCCTAATTTAGCATTTAAATTAGCGCCTAAATTAGCATCTAAAGTAGCATTATGCATTATAAAGGCCTCAAAACTATTCTTATGCATGCATGCATCACATGGGATCCAAAAATGACGTAGAACCAATCCTGAAACTGCTCCAAAACTATCCATAATTTATGCAAAAAATAACCCCCTTCATAGACTATCCAAAACTATATTCATTGATTGTTCCAGAAACCATTGAAACTTTGTTCTGCGATTGTTCCTACAACCATTGGAAATCTATTTTGTGACTGTTCTTGCTCCTCATAACTTCCTTGTTATATCAAATTTGACATTAATATAAATGTATGAACTCTATAAACCTTCATTTCATTGGAAGATATAACTGAATGTCCCTTTGTTTCAGATATTTCAATTCTTATTTTTTCCTCTAAATTAATAAGATTGTACTATTGCTCGTGTAATTTCCTCACAAACTGCAATGAGGAGAAAATAATTTACTATTGTCTCCTATTTGTTTTCCCACTTCTTTCGCTAACCATAAAACTCTCAGAGACTTCTACTCTTAATGAGGTTCCATTGACCTGTATTGTCAATGAACAAAAGACATTCCTTCAAATCAAAATTTGATGAGGTCTGGAAGTTGTGCTACTTTCCTTGCAAATTTTAGTTCAAACTCTTATGCAACATATCATTTTTAACAATTGACACTATAACACCATTGTTTGGTCCATTAACATTTTCCCTGACTACATGAATTGAAGTGAAAGCCCTACCTCAAAACTATCTCCAAGAATCACTACAAGAAAACTGACAATTAGCAACTAAAATAACACCAAATTTTAGTGTATCTTGTGACTAAAATAGCGCCTTTGTGTTGGAGAAAATGTTTGTGCAAAAGTGCCTCTAGCCTTTGGCACCGAGTTTTGAGCCAAGTTTTGTGTTGTCTTTTTCATTTTAAGATGATGTTTGACACACTTGGAGCATTGTATTACTAATTCTGTGTTCCTTGATGTTTACTTTGTGTCCAATACATGCCTTATTGATGTTTTCATCGTTTGCATGTATCACTGATCTTCAACGTCATTTGATTGTTTTTATTGCAAAACATTTTGGTCTTGTAATCATTATCTTTGTTCCACCTTGTGCCATTGGTATCATTAAATCACTACTATAGTTCTAAAACTGTGATGCAACTAAATGATCAATTAATATTTAATTAAGTGTTTATTATGAACAATTAATTAATATTTACAATTTAATATCATGCAAAAAATAAAATAACTACTAATCTCAATTTGACTCTTCGAGTATGCAAACCTTTTAACTCCCTTATTTATTTGATTTATGAATAAATTAATAGCAACATTTATTACAGTAATATTTGACAAATTACTTCAACAAATGTCACTAAGTAGTTTATTAAATTAATACATAAATTTATCACAAGTAGTTTATTGAATTAAATTAAAATAATGCAAAAAAACATAACACTCATATTTTATCAAAAATAATATTTATTAAATAATTAAATCTTGTCATTTAATAAATATTGTTTTTAAACAATATTTACTAAATAATAAGATTAATTAATTAATGAATATTACAAAAACAACAAGCCAAAAAGGAAAGAGCTCTCCTACAAATGAGCCTTCAACTCATACTTATGTTTTTCACATCTAACCGCATTTTGGAGAGCAATAACTCCTGGGTCGGATTGAGTTAATCAGGCCTATTTTGAGATCCCCAAACAATTATAAACAAGAAAAATAGTGACCAAAAGTTCATGCCCAATCAATATCATCATAAAGACCCCTACTAAATGCAGCCTTATCCCTAAAAAAAACTCATAACGGCCTTTGAACAGTAATAACTTCCCAAATACTTTAGCAATTGCATCATTATAACTCTTTCATTTGTCATAACTCTATAAAATATATGCTTGACCTTTTTAAAAGTAAGAATAAAATATCTACTTTGCACCGTATTTAATAATTATTAAACGATTTATAATTAATTACTTTAATAAATACTAGTTATATTAATATTATTAAGTAATAATTAAATCACTTGATAATAATATTAATATAATAAATATTTATTATAATTATAATAATAAATTATTGTAATAATATTAATAAATTATT
Source organism: Thuja plicata (assembly GCA_018584345.1). Lineage (NCBI taxonomy): Eukaryota > Viridiplantae > Streptophyta > Pinopsida > Cupressales > Cupressaceae > Thuja > Thuja plicata. Next base: position 2,027,885 of record MU223173.1, on the reverse strand, counting down.
TAAAATGCAAAGTAAATATTTTTTTTGCATTTTATAAAAAATGAACACCATATATTGCTAATTTAATAATATCAATTCAAAAAGAATTATAATTTCATCTTTTTGTATCGTTATCATTAAATTTGGAAAACAGCAAAAAATCTAGCAAAATTTCAAGTGATAAACATTATCACTATAATAAAAATTCTTAAAAATCCCCTTCCCGCGGGGTATTTGGCCATGAGATTTAAAAAAATAAAGGCAGGAAAAGCCTTTCATTTTGGCGATGATCTTTAGGTTATAAAAAACCTAAAAATAACTTTTCCCTCTTCATTTTCATTTTCACACTTTTCCCTTTGCAATTGTATGAAGAAATTGTACAATCAGTTGTTCTTTTTTAAAATTGTTGTTTTTCTTGTGAGTTTTATATAATACACACTTGATAAATGTGAACAAATAGTTTATAAATAAAATGTGCAAAACTTCTCTTTTTTAACATTTTGATTTATATTTAATAAATAGTTTTAATGGACTATTTAATAAATATAAATCAAAAAGTTAAATTATAGAAGACTTTTAAATAAATATGTAAAACTTAGCCGCCATAAACAACAAATGGTTTTCAAACCCTAAGTTGAGCTCATCTTTCATTTGATCATTTTGGAAAACTCTTGAACCTTCCCTTGTTCACGATACATCCTTCAATGGAGAACTTGGGTGTTAGGATCTTTCTGTGAAAGTTTTCTTCACCATTCATTTCACTCACAGGTATGCTGCCATTACCATGTTTCAAAGCTCTATTTTCTACAAAACAAATAATGGGGAATAATAATTTCTCTCTACATACACTCGAGCTTTGTTCTAGGGCAAAAATACACACACTTGATGTTGGATCTCTATATATATTTCATCTTTCTTGTATCTAAAGCTCGATTCGAGTTGTATGAGCACAAGTAAAGGAAACAAAATTATTTTTCCTTTTGTGATTTTCTCTTCATTTATACTCTTTATGTATCGATCTTTATATCTGAAAAAATATGAGGGTTTGAGCTTTGTCAAGGATGAAGTATAGTGCACTCCTCTACACAAGTCATGGCTATCTGGGAAACTTTTATGAGGGATTCTTTATTGTATGCCATCTTCTTTGCAACTACGATTTTTGATATTGCAACCTTCTACTATGAAATATTTTCTATGCTTGAACTTGCAGCTCTACTGACAAATTTTTTGGAAAAGAATGAAATATATTTGTTTATTTATGTAAGGAAACTCAGGTGCGAAAATAGCTTCCTACGCTAATCTCTATAGGAAATTATTATGCAAATTATTTTAAACCCTTACAATTTCAGATTCGTTAACTACTTTAACAGAGATATTGCAACCACATACCATGCATATAGAAAATAGAGAATGACACAATGATATACCCTAGGGAAAACCTTTCGGTAAAAAACCCCAGCACTCCAAAACCTGCACAATGTATTGATCAAAACTATTACAGCTTACAACACACTTGCAATGCAAGTTCTTTCAGAAGATTTCAAAACCCTTGAAGACAAATAACAACAACAGAAAATGTTCCAACAATACACTCACATCACTTCTCTTCGCAACCCTAAAAAAAATGCATATATCATGCGCTTCACTTTTTAGGGCTACTCCCAAAGATAACCGTATTAGGGTTTTACCATTCTCTTAGAAAATAGGAAACCCAAAATATTTTTTTGGGGCGATGCCCTGAACCCCGCGATTGGGGAAGAGTGTACAGTACTCACATTTATCAGTTGCCACATGTCTTCACCTGTCATTGAATCTTCCTAACATAGCTCTTACGTGTCATAGGAATTCATCATAACCGTTTTAACCATGATCTCCTTACACACAATTCAAGATGCCGACACATCAACATTATTTGCAAGAAATACATTTTACAAAACAAATAATAAGAATAGGAATTATCCAAGGTTGAGACACCTTATTCCTAACAATTTATGCTTGAAACCCTAGTTGGATCTAAATTTTTCATGTCATAAACCATACTTTGCAACTTTGTTTGAATAATTATTTCCTTTTTGTAGAACCTTGTATTGCATTAACTGAAATGTAGGAGATAAAATCATTTATATTTCTCCTTTCTCTGTAATACTCATGACATCTTTTTGTATCTTTGTTTAGAATAAATTCGCATCAGTTTTCTTGCAAACCCTTGCTTTATTACATATATCTCTTTGAATACCTTTGAAATAACCACATATCTCATTCTCTAATGAATCTATGAACCCTTGCTTTATTACATATATCTCTTTGAATACCTTTGAAATAACCACGTATCTCATTCTCTAATGAATCTATGAAGTTTCTAAAAAAATTTGAATTTCATCTTCCACTGGGTATGTTGGAAACCTTTACCCTCTATTTCCTGGTATGGGTACTTTGTTGAAATGGGTACTTTGTATGGGTACCAGTAATGCCCCCAAGGAAGATTATTTTGTTTAAATGTATAGAATAAGTGGTTTCCCTGGGATAGGAGGCATTAAAATAGGAGGATTTTCCAAGTATTTCTTGATTTGATCTATGCTCTTTTGACAATCCTCATTCCAAAAACATTTGACTCCCTTGTGTAAGTTCTTGTTGAAGGGTTGAGCTCTATCTGCCAATTGTGAAATGAATCTCCTTATCGATTGAAGACGTCCTTGAAGACTCCTCATTTGACTAATGTTTCTAGGAGGTGGCATATCTATGATTTCTTGGACTTTTTCAGGGTCTACCTCTATTCCTTTTTCTGAAATGATGAATCCGAGTAGTTTTCTAGAGGTGACTCCAAATGCACACTTTTTAGGATTTAATCTTAGTTGAAATTGTGCCATGCAATCTAGAATGACTTCTAAATCATCTAAGTGTGTGTCTATTTGTTTAGACTTGGCCAAGGTGTCATCCACATAATCTTCCATGTTTTTATGCATCATGTCATGGAAAATGATTGTCATAGCTCGTTGATAGGTAGCTCCTACATTTTTTAATCCAAAAGGTGTAATGTTCCAACAATAGGTACCCCATGAACAATTGAATGTAGTCTTTTCTTGATCTTTAGGAGCTACCTTAATCTGATTGTACTTGGAAAAACCATCCATCAAGTAATAAATCTCATAACCGACAGTCATATCTACTATCATGTCTATATTGGGAAGTGTAAAGTCATCCTTCGGGAATGCTCTATTTACATCTCTAAAATCTGTGCAAACATGAATGGATTTGTCATGTTTGGAAACTGGTACAATGTTTGATATCCATTCAGCATAGGCGATAGCCCTTATGAATCTTGCTTCAAGGATTTTCTCCAATTCTGCTTTGACTAGGAGAGCTATGTGAGGATGCATCTTTCTTAATTTTTGTTTAACTGTTTTGACACCCGGAGCTATGGAAAAGTGATTCATGATAAGATTAATGTCCAACCCTGGAATATCTAAATAAGTCCATGCAAAGTTGATCTTCTTTTTCTACAAGAACTTAGTGTAAGCTTCTTTTTCTTGTGGTGACAAGGACTCAACCAAGTGTACTATCTATGGAGCCTCATCTGTACCCAAATTGACTGCTTGTGTTGGTTCAATAAGCACTGAAGATCTATCTTGAAATTATCTAGGGAGACGATCAAGTACCTTATCCTTAGGCACCTCAGAGAGGTTTTCACCCTTGAATACATCATTTCTTTTTACTTTTTTTGGTTCTGACAGTGCCATACAATGGTTTTTTCCATTAGAACTCCTATTCTTTGGATTTTCTTTTCTCTTTATTTTGTGACTAAGATACTTGATGTCAGGCTCTGTCATGCTGGTAGTTGGTTTGTTGGTGGAAGAGACTACGGGTTCAATGGCATTTAGGTAATAAGCTATCTCATAGTCATTTTGAAATGTTAAGAGCTCAGGTTCTTGATAGCATTGGGACCAATCAATGAGGTCAGGATGAACAATAGGCAAGTCAACGACTGGTTCAAGGTTATAAATGTGAATGATATTATCACTGGTGATCAAAGAGTCAGATTTTGTCAAGTATCCTTCTAAGCTACCCAAATCAGGATTCATCCTAACAAGTGAAGAATCAACCATTAAGGTAACACATGGGTTCAAATCCTCTAATCCTACACATGACTCATCAGATACCTCAAGTTGAGAATGATAAGTGTGGATGACATCAACATCCAGGTCAACTATGGAAGGCTCTGAGAAGGAGTCCCATTCATACTCATATGAACTTGTGTAGGAAATGCAACTAGGATGATTACAACATGAATTTTTGGGACATCATGATGTGGAAGGTCTAGCGTCATCAAGAGTAGCACCTTCTCTTTCCATTAAATGAACAATATTCTTTCGTTGACATTCTCTGAAAGGATCTTCTACATCTGATTCTTGTTCTAAAGTTGCAACCAATGCATGAGGGACGGGAATATCTAAATCTCCCCAGAGGAGTTTAGTGGAAGGGACCCAATCTTCACACATGTCTTGTTGATTTTTCAAACTAGGTATGTATTCTAGTTCATCTTCACTATCTCACTTATCAAGGATAGGAGTAGTGTGCTTTTTGTGATTCACAAATCCTAGGCCAACCGGCTTCTTAGACTTGCATCCAAAAAGAGAATGATCAAGAGGTTTGGCTCTAGCATCCAATCTGTGATTAAGAGGGCCATGTCTATGATAGCCCATCTATTTGAAAAAATTATACCCTCTTCCATAAGCCTTAGGAGAGGGAGAGAATTTCTCATTGTGCATATATTTCTCTTCTCTATAGATCTAGTCTCTGAGAAATGTCTCTTCTTTCTCATCTTGAATAGGCACTAAGGACTCTACAAACATGCCAAATAAAGTCATAGCTGAAGAGGAGGGTCTCTTTTCTTGTAAAGGCTTGCCATAAGACTGAGGTGAAACTGGTAATGTTGTGATGGAGTTGATTTGATACCCCCCATACCAAGATTTATCAACTTAAGCTTATCTTTACATTCAACTAAGGTTGCATCAAAGTCTTCTGCTTCTCTATTGAGGGGAACATGAGTTCCTGCTGAAATTGAAATAATAGATGAAGTGTTATCCCCGAGTATAAAAATCTCTATTCCATTGTAGGGGAACTTAACACACTGATGATAGGTAGATGACACTGCTTGCATATCATGAATCCACAGTCTACCAAGTAAGATATTGTACGCAAGGGGTCCAGCATCAACTATTTGAAATAAAATATCTTTTTCAACAAGGCCAATCCTAACAAGAAGGAAGGCCAACCCCTTGGAACTTCCTCCCACCTCATCATAGGATTTGATGGTGATTCTTTTCCTGGTATCTATGAATTTTTTAGAAAAACCCAACTCTTTCAAAAGACTAAAGGAACAAATATTAAGCCCATCAACCCCATCTATCAATACGTGCCTAACATGGGTTTTGTGGATCATGACCTCAATATGGAGAGTGAGATTGTGTGGGTGGCTCAAAGCTTTATCATCATCTTCTGAAAAGGTAAGGCAATGAGGGCTAGCAATGTGGTTAACCATGTTCTTGAATTGATCGACATCTAAGTTGTTGGGGACGTTTTCCATGTGCAAAGCATCCTCAAGGACTTGTTTATGTCTTGGGGACAACTCTAAGAGCTCAAAGATTGAAATCTGAGATGGGGTTCTTTGCAACTGATCAACAATACTATAGGTTGAGTTAGGATTAATTGTTGGTTTCGAGGTGACATTCTTGGATGCCACTTGCTTAGGTTTACTGGGTTGACTTGAACTGGGTCCTCTAATGACAATGATACCTTGACTTTGTGTGACAACATTGAGGGTTTGCAAGGATGCTCTAGAGTTGGGAACCCTTAGCACCACGATGGGTTCTTCATCAAAGACAGGAGGAGAATCCATGTCTAGATCATAACCATAGGGATCTTTACCCCTTGTCATGTTGACATTCTCTTCTACAAATTCAAGCATGTTGATAGTATTCTCTGCATCTGTGTAAGTGTAATTGATCTCAGCTTTTCCATTCTCAGCTTTTGAGGTTTCCCCCTTTTCATACTTGGGCAACGGTTCTTTTAATGCCTTATGATCAGTGTTGGTGTTCAATCCATCTATCTTAAGTTTTCCATTCTCAATGAGATCTTGAATAAGATGCTTGATTTTGTAGCAGTTTTCAATGTCATGTCCAATACCATTGTGAAACTTGCAAAAGGCCTTCTCATCCCACCAATGTGGTTTAACATCAGGTATATAATGTTTCATGGGATCTTGAGGATGTGCAAGGTTGTTGGCAATGAGATTTTTCAAGACATCCTCGTACGATTCACCAAGTTTTGAAAATTGATGTCTTTCTTTCTTAGTCTTATCTTGGTATCTTGGCTTGTTCTCTTGTTGATTAGATGCATAGAGTTTCATGGCTTGAACAAAACTAGACAAGTGGAGCACAACTTGATTTTTAGGTTGAGAGGAGTCCACAACTCCATCATTGACCACTTGTTTGTTCCTATTCCAATGTGGGTTCTTCCATTTATCCTTGTTAGAGTGGTTGTTATTTTGACCATTGTTATTGTTGTTGTTCCCATGTTTGGTCAAAATTCCTTGTTCTTTCAAAACATCCTCAATCCTACATGCGGTTTCAACCATGGTATCAAAGGATTCAAAAACCATCTTCCTAAATTCATACCACATTTCGGGAACTAAGTTGCTAACAAGGATGTCAATCTTCTCATTTTCAGGAATGGTCCTAGGGTAGCGAGAGCATTTTCATCTCAACCTTTGCAAGAAAGTAACAAAGGATTCCCCTTGATTTTGCTTTAAATTGCATAAGTCCAACATGGTGATAGATCTTGAAAGATTGTATGCAAAGTGTTGAACAAATCTATGGATGATCTCTTTGAAAGTCTTAACGTGGGGAGTTATGTTGGTGAACCATTCCATTGCTTGACCCTTAAGACTCCTTGGGAACAATCTCATGAGGTACAATTCATCTTGACGGAACTCAAAACTTGTAGTATAAAATTGTCACACATGATCATGTGGATCTCCATTCCCATCATACTTGTCATATTGAGGGATTTCAACCTTTCTAGGGGATTTTTTCATGTTAACACTTTTGTCAAAATGATTAGGACAAATTGAATCAAGTGAGAATGAATTCTTGGGTGCTAACATCTTTTCAATCATGCTCTTAAGTTGTTTTATCTCCTCTTCTTGAGATGGCCCTTGCTTCTTAATCTTCTTGTACACATCAAATTTGTAAGGGACTCTATCACCCTTGTTGATTAAGCTCTCTAGAAACTTGTCTTTTTTTTTTCTCTAAATATTTTTCCACATACTACTAGAAGAGTGGTTCTTGTTGCATTTTTATGAAGTCCTGGGAGGTGAGATCAAAACTTGAGCTACTAGCCCCATATTTTGAACCATGATGAGCACATTGTGAAGGTCGTTTTGAGTTCCTAGGAGGTGTTCATGGAAGGCTTTCTTTTCATGCTTAATCCTCTTAAGTCTTTCACTCATGTATCTTGAAGATGTTTTGACCAGTGAACTTGGTCTTGAACTTCTAAACAAGTTGTTGGTAAAAGTTGCATTGACATGAGTGTCATAAAGTTCATCTCCCTTATTTTCATGTTGTGATAGCTCATCTTGATAAGATTGTCTCTTACCTCTCTCAACTCTTTGGTGTGCATCCAGATATCTAGTTGAGATAAGGGGTGAGACTGATCAATTTCCATGAGAGGAACTGCAAACTAAAATGGAATCTCTATGTTTTTCAAATATGTCATCAAGGCATTTATCCATTGCTTCCCTCTCTTGTCAAGTCATTGTGTAACTCATATCCATATCCGAATGAGAAGATGCTAAGAATGTACTCAACTTTCTAAGGTGACTCTTGGAATCAAACCAAACTTTTGATTTGTTCCTGGGTGATTGATCAAATATGTGTTCTTTTCCCTTACATTTTTGGCGAGTATGAACTAACAGTAATTGGTTAAAGACCACTTGAGGTTGTTTTCCTTGATCTACTTGATATCTTTTTGTAACTGGCATGAAAGAAAAGGTACTATCTGATAAGATGACCCTAAGAAACATTGGTACCAAACTAGGATAGTAAAGGCATTAACTTGTCCAAAAGAGAGGTGATAAGATAGAATTTTGCAAGAGGTATAAATCAACACAGCCATAGAGGTGCCCAATAAATGGGTGAATACCCTAACACATATGGATCAGGAGGATGATTTACCCAAGTTATATTGATTGAAATTGAATTTTTATGAAAGTGGATGGACAAGAGACTACCAAAACTCTCCAAGTGTGTTATCAAAGAATCTAAAGGTTTATCTTCTCAACAAGGATGGTTTCTAGCTTACCAACTCCAAGCAAGGTCACTTGTGAAATCAAAGATTACTAATGCAAGAAGTCAAAATGAAAGAATCCAAAGTGTTAAAAAACTTTTAACAGTGGGGTAAGTGACCTAATCTAACCCAGATCGACCAAGGAAGACTGAAAATGAAAGGATAGAAAATTGAGCAAGTTGTAAAATGTTGATTTTTTGACTCAGGAACTCAGTTTTTGTTCATTTTAATTGACCAACTAGACGCATTAACAAATTTATTTCATCAATCAGGCACACAAGATAGCAATTAGGGAGTTCAAGCAAATAAATGTCTTCAAACAATGAGCAAGGGACAAAGCAACCTTGTGCATGAACAAGAATAGTGACATAGTATTCTACTCCATAAGAATTTTACTTGTGTATGTTCTCAAAATGTTTTTCAGTCATGCACATCGTCCTAGAAAAGAAAATTTTGTTTGCACTATGGTTCGTAGTAATGGTTAACTCTGAAACTATTGCAATCTTAAGTGGGTTAAATCCAATCCCGGTGCACCGAGGTTTTGACACAGTCTGAGAATTTAATCAATCAACAGTTGGTGAGGAGATTTGACAACACAACAAGAAACCACACCTATGGAGATTTCTTCCACAAGGACATTTATATAGCGTTTGTTGCTACCATGGAAGAAATGGCTATTACCGCTTGAGGTTCCATCCACGTGGTTTACCCAATAAAAGGGAGTGTCCACTACAGTTAACCTTCTCTAACAAGGAAGACTAACAATATGAACCACATGGGGACTTAGTTCAGATTCAAGGGTTCCAAGTTTCTGATTCTCCTGAAAGGGAAAAGAGCATAATCCTCTAGCCTCTTCACCTCACCCAGACATAGAAAACAAGATTAATTGACCCACTAATTTGAAATCACCTCATCCAAGCTTCGTATATCAAAAACAATGACCTATAAGGGGATCTATTGTCAAGAAGATTTTCGCATTCAAGACAAGAGAATGAAGCCCACTCTCTCAATATCACCACAAATAGTATTCATAGGGCCTAATTACTATGTGAAACATATATGCAAGAAAGCAAATCTAGGTTCATTCTTTAGAGCAAAAATTGGAAATGTGATCTATGAAAGCAAGAAACACTCAAGCTAAACACATGAGAGATTTATTTTTATTTCCAAAATCCAAATGTTATAGAGATGCAAAAAAATACCTCAAGTCCAAAGCAATGCGCTTAGTATATTTTACCTTATTTTTTCTTTTGTTGAGCTTTTCCACGAAAGTAAGCCACAAGCTCTCTAACAAGCAAGACAAGCAAACAAGATATGCAATGTATATTCAACTTATGCAAACCCTAGGATTAGATCTAAAAATCAATTGTTAGGAGCAATAATAACCAGCAAATAATACAAATTATAGCTCATATCATGCATTGAACCATGTGAAAAATAAGTGCAAGCTAATCATTAAATGTCATTTTTTTAATTTTGATTTTTGACCTAGTCAACAAGATTGGACCTATATGACATGAATTTGGATCTCAAACCCTAAATACAGAAAAGAGATCCCTATAAAAAAATAGAGAGCTTTCTAAAAATGTTATAATTTTAAAAAGATCTTTTCATTTGTGTCCTAGGGAGCCGTTTTCCCCAAATAGACTAGTTTTCATAAATCAACCAAATGAGCTATGATATTGCATCCAAATTTAAAACACAAAGAATGGAACCCCTGTAGAATTTAAAGACCTTTCCAAAAATGTAAAAATTTCTGAAAAATATGCTGATTTGCACCGGAAATTAATGTTTTAAGAAAAATAAAGATAAAACTATAAAAATTCAAAATACCTCAACAAATTCTGACTTTTTTTACTGAAGCTTCTCTAGTATGTCGCCAACCTACAAAACAAATTTCAAACCAAAACTCCAAGCCGTTTGGGAGATATGATCAAATCTTTAAAAATCTAGGGTTTTCATCTTCAAGCAAATCTGCACAAGGGGGTTAGCTCCAAAAATAATCAAAACCAGCATGTAAAGGTGGGTTGCCCCATGGTGGGTACCAAAAATGTGTGCTAAAAATGTGTCACACTTCTATGAATCATTATATCCAATATTGCTCAAGAATGAGATCTTGAATGGTGACTCATAGCTCTTTATTCATCGAGTGCAAGGGTTTGTAATAGAGGCTCTTAGATTGATCTAGTTTGTGCCCATGCAAGTACACCATAAAATGAGAGATTCAAAGAGAAAAAGAAAGAATGCTAGTCTCCATGATCATCAAGTACGCATGTAAATGAAAGCTATTCTATATGATAACAATGCAAGGTTATTCTATGAAAGGAAATACAAATGCAAGATTAATCTATGAAAGGAAACATGAATCTAATCTAATATGAAAGTGCAAGATTAATCTAAATGGATTTCCATGGGGCATGAAAGAAGAATACAAGAAGAGAGAAGTTGCAATATCCAAGCTCAAGTGCTCAAATTCTCCTCTAAAATTGCTCTCCAAACCTGCAACATAACAATAACATAAAAAGATGATTTCTTGATTATCAAATGAGAAGGAGAGGTTTCTTTATAAAGAGCAATGGACGGTGGAGATTAAGAGGCAAAAAGAAAATAAGCAATGGTGGAGATTGAATCTTGGTTGATCCATGTGCTCATATCTTCAAAAGGCAAAATCAAAGGCTATGATTAAGAGGCAAAAATCCCACCACTTAGGAAGATGTGTAGAAAGAGGAACTTTATTTATTTTTATTTAATTTATTTCTTTTTTTCATCACAAAGAGGGATTTAAGTGCGGATTTTATTTCTTTTCTTTTAATTAAATAAGATTATTTTATTTAATTAAAAGGGGTATTTTTATTAAATAAGTTAATATTATTTAATTAAGAGAGATTTTAATTAAATAAGATAAGATTATTTAATTAAAAAGGATTTTAATTAAATATGATTATTTTATTTAATAAAAAGGGATTGTTTTTCTTTTAATTAAATAAGATAATTGATGAAATGATCAAACCTTAGGAAATATTGAAATAATTGAATTAATTATGATCTGATCAAGGAAATTAATTTGAATTAAAAATGTTGCAAAATATTGATTCAGGAATTTGATAAATTGAATCTGTCATTTGATAAATTGAAGAATGGGGGCCCATAGTCTAGGCGACCATTTTAGGGTGCATACACTTTTTACCTCTATCTTTCCTGTGATTTCCTTCACTTTGAGATATCTTTATGATGGATTAAAAAAAACTATTGGTAACTTCTGTAGATTCTTTGATACCTTGTTTTTTGCTCATTGAATTCTCACAGTTGTAGCATTATATTACTAATCTTGTATTTGATAATGATAGCATTTTTTGAATAAAAAAGGATCTCTATTCCCTATGGTGTTCAATGATCTCCTTTAGATGCCTCCATTGACATCTCAAATATACCCAGTTAAAAGATATAACAAAAATACCTTGCTAAAAACTTTTATGCTCTTTCCTTGTATATTTTAACATGCAAGATGCAACTAATTTGATGATGTACCTTATGGTCATGGATTGGCCTCAATTTATTGTGCCCCTTTTCCACTATTAACATGTATAGTTTTTCTTTTTTCTTCTAGGTTTGATTGTGTAATAATTTTATAGCATCAACGTTTCAGATCAAACTACATGATCCATCATCAAGATGCAAGAGAGGAAAGAGAAGGAAAAATTATGGAAATATGATAGCTTTGAGAATGTATATTGTTTATTTTTTATCTCTTCTATTATGTTATACATCTATATTTGATCTTCAATGTTCTTTTATGGTATCAGTACTGGATTATTGATCTTGATCTTTCAATGTATCTTTATAAGGTCATTGGCTTGTTCCTTATTAATGCAATGTTCTGATTTTTGAATGTGTCCATTAGTTGGATATTACATGTGATGCATTTTTCTCATTATCATTTGATGCTATAAACATCACTATATAAGAATGTTGTATCATTGATTTACATTACTTTAAGATTTATTTACATTACTTTAAGCTTTATTAACTGGTCATGTAGACGTGTTTCTTTCAAAAAGCTTCAATTTGGTAAATTTTACTTACATAATTATGTCAAAAATATTTATTCTTATAAAAAAGAGTTAACTTAGTAGATCAATGATTTATGGTGCATTAGAGGCTTGAAATATGATTGAAATCTTTCTTTGACTCAAGCATATGCAAATAACTTAGTCAAAGTAGAAAATGAAATGAACCTTCACTTAATCATGGGAAAAGTTAGATTAGCTCTACCAATTTGAGTTGTGCACAAAATTGGTAACAATTACCAAAACATTGAATTAGAGTAGATGTGTTGTGTTGACATTAGGAGTTACATTATCTATTTTGTTACTGATAATAGGGCACGATAAGCATTTTTGAATCCACAGAGTATATTAATATTTTTTTTGTAAATCCTATGTTAATTAAAAGTTTTGATGTTCTTAAGATAGCATGTTTTTTTTTTCTAATCTTAAGTCACACATGTGCAGGTTTTGATTGGTACTTGGTTTTTCAATTTATCAAACTTATAACTACATTCTGTATTTGATCACTAATATAAGTTTGCATTACTAATCATTGCAGGGTATAATTAGTTCAATTTTTGTGTAGCTATGGCTTACTTTTTCAATGCTTTTGGAAAATAAAAATATTTGACAGCTCTAATTTGGAAGAGTACAAAAAAAAATGGTCGTAGAATCTTAATGGAATTTTGAATTTTCTAGGTGTTTCATAAATCAGATTTACTCACTTCTGGTCCTGCATCCTCTGACTGTTGGTAGCTCCACACGTGTTCCCTATGATGATTATCCATTGGCACTTGATCCATTATCCTAGTTCCAGAGCTCCAATTATCCCAAAAGTGAGAGTGAAAATGACCTCCAACCTCCTCTCCAAGCCCTTTTATAGCCTCTTTGTTTCCTTTATAGCACTCTGAGCCTCATAAATTTTAATCCATTCAAATTCATTCAAATGTTGTTAATCTTGTCATCATTGACTCAATCTCTTTTAAAATTTAGTCCAAGGAATGGTTAAAGATAATCAATGCCTCATCTTCAGGTCAATCTATGTTTTATCGATATTGTTGTCAAAGTTCATCAATGCTATCATTGTCAATCTTGTCCAAGGCATTGTCAAAGTTCATAAATGCCTCATCATCTTCAGTTCAGGAGCATTGTCAAATTTTATTGATGTCTCCTTGTCGTTGTTTAGTTCCTTCAATAGCATTGTCAAAGTTCATTGATGCAATTTTATCATTTTCCAATCATTGTTTTGAGCGCATCGTCAAAGATCATCAGTGTCTCATCTTTTTCTAAACCATTCCAGAACCATCAAAATCCTTCCTAATCCTCTTCAAGGTTTCCACAACCAAGTCAATCTTTCATCTTTTTCATTAATTTGGTCAACTAATTTTTTCTCTTGGGATGAATAACCCATAGTTTATCCCTATGTCCTAATTGAATAAATAAATTAACTTTATTTATTCCCTATATCCTAAGTCTCCATGATTAATTAATTGGATAATATTTTAGTTTATGGAATTTTGAATTTCATAAATCCTAATTACCTTTTGTGAGGAATATTGCATTTCTTATTTTTTTAATCCTCATAAATCCACCTCACTTATCCCCTTCCTATTTTATAGCCTCCATCTCCTATTAATTAGCTTCACCTCTTACACCTTCCCTTCCACCTTTCTTACATCTTTCCACCCACTAATTTGGCCTCCATTGTGTCATAATTTGTCATAAATATGAAAAATTTCCCTCTCATTTTTACCAAGTGTCATAAGCAATGCACATTTCCAATTTGCACACCTAATTGCTAGTTCTACAATTTTGGCTCTCAACTCCTTTAAACTGAGCTCATTTTGTCTTGTTTCTTTAACCACTATCTCTTAGTATTCTTTCTATCACTTTTTATTTCAATTCTTTGTGTGTTGTGTCATTGGCAAAGAGCAACATCCATCCATTTAATGTAGAACAAAGGAGAACATTGGTGCTTCATTTAAAGGGGGTGTTTTTAGTCTAAATGTTATTTCTTTGTGCGCCTTTTCATTCAATGGATTTAATGGTAGATTAGATATGTTTGCATATTGTTAGAGGTTTTTTGGTTTCCTTAATATACTTTTTGTGCCTTTTTCTGGTCTTACATATGGTGAACCCAATGTGAAACATGTTAAAATAACTATTTTTTTAATGTTTTTGTGCATTTGCAGGTCTTGGAAGAGAGCTGCACAGTTGGCATGAGTTTGTTCACACTTGGTTAGGGTTTCTGCATAGTTGGCTCTCAATTTTGCACAATTTGTGCCCAAATTTGTGCACTTGGTCAAGATTTCTTCGTAGTTGGTCATAATGATTGCATTTTGGGGGTTTAGGATCACTAATTTGGGGTTTAGGGAGTATATCTACATTTTATGTCTTCTGCTTTTAATTCTTTTTGTTTAAAGGCTAAAATGAAGCCTAAATGGTCTAAATAAACCCTAATTTGGTTAAGGAATCTCACATTTAAATTTGGGTACCTAAAAAGAACTTCAAATCTAAATTTGGTGCTCTTAAAATGAATTTCACCTAGTTAGGGTTACAATTTCAAACTTTTAAATTCAAGTTGTTTTAAATCAATCCAATTTGCACATAGGCTAATTAGGGGTTTATAATTTGTTTCAATTTATTCAAATCATTCCTAAATTACCTAAATTGAACCCTGTGATAGCTAAATGTGGGCCTTTGATTTAGCCATACACTTCAACATGGTCATTGTACTTCAGCTGCATACATGAATGAATATGGATTCATTCATCCTGCATGTCTGAAAGAGTCGACCTGTTGCCTTCTAGAAGGCAGGAGTATGAGCTTGCTCTCAGGTCATTGCAAGCTCAGTGACTACACTGAAGACCTAAATGAAGGATTTAAAAAGCTATATGTTGAGAGTAAATTGGTGATTAATCTAAATGCAAATGCAAATACAGATTGCTATTAATCCAAGCTAGTTAGGATTCAGTTTTAGAGCACCAAATTGAAAGTATGAGATATTCAGTTTTAAACCCAAAATAAAGTGTGCTCTAAATTAGATTGATTTGCTTGAAAGTAATAAACAACAAATATTAAATGAAAGCTAAAACAAGCAAGAAAGCTAAGATAAAATGCAGTATAATAACTTTAGATAAAAGATTAGGATCCTTTGTGAAGGAAAAGAGTTTCTCTTTTATAGAAATCTCTCTTGAATCGACGGTCAAGATCGAACAAAAAGAGTGGCTTAGATTCGATTGAAGAAGCACAATCTGTGCAAGTGATTCGATTGGTCGAGAGAGTTAGTTGACTGAACTGACTGATCAATTATTTTGGAAACTTCCAAAATCAGTTCACAGTTAATTGAAATGTTTCCAAAATGATAAACAATGGAGAATCAGTTAACTGAGTAGAACTAGATTGTTTCCATTTTGATAAATCACTTAATTGGATTTGATGATGTCATATGCATTTTTAATAAATTAATTGATTTTGAATGCACATTTATGTTTTTATAATTAATTTAATTCCTTTTTGATTTAATTGACAATTTTGTAATTTTTTATTTAATTAATATATCAGAATATCAATTAAATAATTAACATAAGATATATTTTCAAATATAATGTGATTTTAGAAATTAATTAATTAATCAAGTAAGATGATCGATTAGGACCTAGGGTTTAGGTCAGATCAGTTTGAATTTGATAATTGCATGTTTGATTTAGGACTTAGGTTTAATCAAGATTAGGGTTTCTTGATTAATTGTTGAGATTGGGGGTCTAGGGTTTATGTGACCATTTTTAGGTATTACATTTGCCCCTCTTTGAATTGATATGCAATCAGCGCATTGATTCAAAGACTTGTTAGCGAGAAGACCCAGAATAGTTTGAGTTGAAGTGATGAAACCATTCTTTTGAAGAAGAAGACTGACTCCGAGCTTGATTGGATGAAGATTGATCAAAAGATATAAACAGAATGCTCAGTTTGATTTGAAGCGATGAAACTGAACATCTATCAGGAATTCTTAAACCTTTTTTATTGGTTTTAACAAATAACCAGTTTGATTTGAAGCGATGAAACTGATTATCGTTAAGAGATTTGATTAGCAAGAAAATTGACTTGATTTGAAGTGATGAAGCCAATTTTATCAATGTATCTGGTTTCAATAATGAATAACCTGTATAAGACCAATCTTGTCTGGTTTCGAGTATATCCATCATTGTATAAGACCATTGGTTAGGTTGCCTTCGATTTAAGATGATCTCAACTTGATTTGATGCGATGAAGCTGAGAGGCCCCAATCGATGGGTTTTGATTGAGGATGTAATCACTAGAATGTTAATGTCCTGATCCTGCCCCCTCAGGAGCGAAATCAAAATATGGCTAGGTGCCCCAGTGATGAGAAGTAATTTGATGGATTAGAAAATTTAGGAAGAAACTGATCTGATTAGAAAGAGGTCTTGTTTGACCGTGATTGACCAAAATTAAGATATGCAGATTGATTAGAAGAAAAGCATGAGAGATTTCCATTGGTTGTGCAAGTGGTCAAATCCAGATTTCAATTTCGATCTTGAAAATAAAATCAAGACAATAGATTTTGCAAGGGGTGTCATTGGCACATACAAATGACCACTTGACGATGAGAATATTGATCGATTGGAATCTCAGATCCTTCACATTGGATAGAGATAAAGTTATTATGCTCATTTCAACACTATGCAGATGCAGATGCAGATGCAAGACTAACATGAATGCAACCTAAGGTGTAGTCACTAAGCTTTAGCTTTGAAAATTTTCATCATTGAGCGTTTTTAGAACATTGGAGTCGATTCAATCCTTAGTGGTGCCACTGTGACCATAAGAATATGAATACAACTTTCATCAGATAAGATATGGGAAACCAATGTAAGCATCGAGGCACAACAGCTGAGATGACCTGAACGTTGTTTCCAATTGATGTGGCAAGAGTACACCAGTATCGAGGCATTCAAAGCCAAGATAACCATGAGTGTGATCTTGCATAAACAAACAAATAAATAATAAACAAGGAGATAGTACCAACCTCACCTTGGCATACAAATAAAGAGGATCGAGGGATGTGAGGCTTTTCCACCTTAATGTAGGAGCTCTTATCACATACACCCTATTTATTTGACATTGTTGGATCATCGTGACCACACCAACAAGCAATAGACAAATAAAATATTAGTAAAATCAATGAGAATAGACAACATATGAATAGAAGTTCAACATACTTCAGCCAGTTTCAAAGTGTTCAGATGTGTATATGTATGAGGTGTTGAGAAACACTGTTGTGCTTGTGAGTGCTTTGTGTTTGATTGTTATCGATCTGTTGTTTACGTTTGCAATATCCAATGTGTGTTAAGAAACATAGATGTGTCCAAAGATAGTGTTAAGAAACACTGTTGATAGTGGTGTTGAGAAACACCTACTTGCGTCAGTAGCGAGTTGTTCTTCAAAATGACAAGATTACTGACTCTGGTGTAAACCAAAGATGCGATCAAATTGGGGACCCATGCCCCTAGTAGAAAATGGTGATAACTTACTTGACTCATACTGCGAGGGCAAATCCAATTTGATTGCCCCCGGGTTATGACTCTGGATCAGTTTCAAGCCAGGAGGGTTCTCAGAAGAACCAGAGTGTCACGAAAGTGACTGAAAGATATGTACAAACTGAAGCAAAAGATTTCCAAGATTGAGCATTGATAAATGGAGTGTAGAGTATAAGAGGTGCCTATTTACCAGGTTTTCACCTGCTTGGTAGAGATTCTATTTTTTTCTACCATGGCACCTGTTTACCAGGTTTTCACCAAGGCACTTTTTCTTCTTTATCAATTTTTTTGTATTTTTGATTTTTTTTGATTTTTTTTTATTGACACATCAAGATGCCTATTGCTAGGTTTTCACCAAGATGATCATTTTTTCAGGACATTTTTCAATTTTTAGATTTTTTTTCAGGACATTACTATGTACATGGTGCTGATCACCGAGAATGCGTTAGGTGTAGAACTTCTTCAGATGGAGAGTGTTGATGGGTTCTAAAAGTGGATCTCCTTTAGATGTGGAGAGTCAATAGGCTCCAGAGCTGAATGATGTAGTAATGATATAAGGACCCAGCCAACTGGGTTCAAACTTCCCCATTTGTTCTCTATGTGACTAATTACGGGGATTTTCTCTCAACACAAGGTCTCGCACCTGAAGTTCTCTAGATCTGACTTTCTTGTTGTATCCTCTTGACATTCTTTTCTGATAAACTCTGAGGTGATCAAAGGCCACTTTTTGATGTTCGTCCAGTAGCTCTAGTTCTTGGAGTCTCAAAACTTGGTACTCTTCATCTGGTACAAGTCTGTGCAAAGAAACCCTAAGAGATGAGATTTCTACCTCTAGGAGTAAGACTACTTCTGCCCCATATACCAGTGCAAATGGGGTTGCCCCTGTAGGTGTTTTGATGCTCGTTCTGTAAGCCCATAATGCAGGATTGATCTGTAGGTGCCAATCCCTTCCAGACTTGTTAACTGTATAATGTAAGATTTTCAACAAATTTTTATTTGAGGCCTCAGTCTGCCCATTACCTTGTGGGTAATAGATTGAAGAACAATGTTGTGTGATTTTACAACTCCTCCATAATGTTGTTCTTAAATTGACCTCCATTGTCAGTGATGATGGAGGAAGGTATTCCATAGTGATAAATGATGTAGTTCAGAATGAACAGTGAGACCTATTGTCCTGTCGCTTTAATGAGTGGGACCGCCTCAACCCACTTGGTAAAATACTCAGTAGCTGTGATAATGAACTTGTGTCCATTAGAAGATGAGGGGTAAATCTACTCGATTAGATCAAATGCCCATTATTGAAAGGGCCAGTGTGTTACAAAAGGAATGAGTTCCCTTGCTGGAGCGTGTATAAGATTGCCATGCAACTGACATTTCTTACAAGTTTTTGCGAACCTGATAGCTTCTTTCTCCATATCTGGCCAATAATACCCCGCTCTAAGAAATTTTTAGGCCAGAGTCAGACCGTTAGAATGAGAACCACAAATTCCTTCGTGAACTTCAGACAACGCATGTTTAGACTCTTCTTTTTCTAGACACCTAAGCAAAGTACCGTCTAATCCTCACCTATACAAATCATTGGCCACAAGAACATACCATGAGGCATTGCAGATGAGGTGTCATTTTTCATTTCTAGTTCGTCCATCAAGAATGATCTGATGGTGCAGGTAAGAGTAAATATGGTGATAATGGGAGGATTCATGTTCAATGACCGAACAGACCATTTGGGAGTCAGGGGAGTTTTAGGAAGGGAAATGGATTTCTTCCACCAGGAACTCATAGCAAAAATCATCCTCTTGTTGCTGCAAGGATGCTAGTATAGCCATGGCATCAGCTACTCTATTCTGTACCCTTAGGACTTGTTGAAATGTGATGTAAGTGAAATATTTCTTAAAGTCATCAACCATTCATTTATAATGCATGATTTTTTCATCCTTAGTTTGGTATACATCATTTATTTGGTTGATTACAAGTTGAGAGTCACCATGGACATGTAACTCAGAAACATTCCATTCAAGAGGCAGTTTGATTCCATTTACCACTGATTCATATTCTGCTATGTTGTTGGTATAAGGAAACATGAGCTTGTACGCCTTTGGAATGGAATAGTTTTGAGGAGTCAGAAACAAAATCCTTGCACCTAAATCTTGTTGCGTGAATTATCCATCGAAGAACATTTTCCAGGATCTGTGAGTGATGTTCAAAATAGATCCATCTGGGAACTCAACATTGATTGGTTCATTGTCGTGTAGTGGAGCATCAGCCAGTTGATCTATGATTGCTTTCCATTTGATCGCTTTACACTCAATATATTCTATGTCAAATTCACTAAGAAGCATAACCCACTTAGCCAATCTTCCAGTGAGGGTAGCTTTACTTAGGAGATACTTCAAAGGGTCAATTTTAGCCACCAGTTTGATTGAGTGAGCCAACATGTAGTGACGCAATTTCTGAGATGCAAAGACTACTACTAGGCATGCTTTCTCGATCATAGAGTAGTTCATCTCATAGGACACCAATGTTCTACTGATATAGTATATAGCACATTCTTTCTTGTCTTTATCTTCTTGCGCTAGCAGTGCCCCCAATGACGTTGAGGTAGCTGAAATGTATAGAATCAATGGTTTGCCTTGTTGAAGTGGCATGAGTATGGGCAGGTTAGCCAGGTACATTCTGATTTGAGTGAAAATCTTGTCACAATATTCACTCCATTGATAGGTAATGCCCTTGTGCAGAGTCTTGGTAAATGGTTGTGCTCTATAAGCCAATTGTGAGATGAACCTTCTGATAGAATGGATTCTCCCTTGGAGTGTTCTCATTTGGCTTATGTTCTTGGGAGGTGACATTTCCGGTATCGCTCACACCTTTTTAGGATTGATTTCGATGCCTTTAGCTAAGATAATGTAACGCAACAACTTGCCAGAGGTGACACCAAATGCACATTTCTTAGGATTCAACTATAATTTAAACTTTTCCATTCTGTCCATGATTGGACCTAAATCTTGTAGGTGTAGAGATCATTTATTTGATTTAGCCAGGGTATCATCCACATAGTCTTCCATGGTTTTGTGCATCATATCATGGAAGATAGTTGTTACTGCCCTCTAATAGGTAGCTCCTATGTTTATTCAAACTGAAAGGCATGACATTCCAGAAAAACCTTCCCCAGACACATGTGGAGGCAGTCTTTTCTTGATCCTCTGGAGCAATATTGATTTGGTTGTGTTGGAAATAATCAAGACTAGCCAAGTTACTAAGAGGGGAGGGGTGAATCAGTAACTCTTAAAACTTTAAATCATTTTTGCACTTGTATATACTTAACCATTCATTTATCTAATCTACTGCAAGCATGAAAGTATAATCATTCATAACACATAAACACAAGGATTTGGTAACCCAGAAACCTTCCAAATAGAAAGTAAAACTGGGGTGGGGATGGTACCCACAAAACTTTGGTACTGCAGTATAAAGTTGGCCGGTTAAGGCTTACATTGATCACTTCTGATGATCTGCCCTGTTAGAAGCAATTAGGACTGCTAAGTCCACCTTGTTAGAGGATTTACAAACATACAATGAAGTATGTACTCTGTTAGGAGATTTATGAAAGACTGTTAAGTCTACCCTGTTAAAGGATTTACAAACTGATTCAACT
>MU223173.1:1957243-1990719 GCA_018584345.1 Thuja plicata | reverse complement strand
TTTTGTAATTTTTATTTAATTAATATATCAGAATATCAATTAAATAATTAACATAAGATATATTTGCCAATATAATGTGATTTTAGGAATTAATTAATTAATCAAGTAAGATGATCGATTAGGACCTGAGGTTTAGGTCAGATTAGTTTGAATTCGATAATTACCTGTTTGATTTAGGAATTAGGTTTAATCAAGATTAGGGTTTCTTGATTAATTGTGGAGATTGGGGGTCTAGGGTTTATGTGACCATTTTTAGGTGATTACAAACCCTAATTTCATAATTAACGAGTCTTGAACGATCAATTTTATCAAAATTATTCAATTCTACAAGTTTTTAGTGAATTCTGGGTCCCTGATCACAAGTTGCGCACTTGGTTAGGTATTATGCATAGTTGGTTGACTTGTTGTGCACTTGGTCACTGTTCATGTGCATTTGGTTCTCTACTCTATGCACTTGGTTTAGATTTTTGCATAGTTCATAAATTGGGTCATTTTGATACAGCTTTCCAAGTTTTCGCATTTCAAATCCTATTTCTACACTTGATATGCATGGTTTATGTGTTACTGATGATCTATGCAGCATTTTGGAAATCTTGGGATGAAGAATTAATGATAAAATAATATGTATTTGATGCAAGACACTTGACAAAGACCTTGTGTATCTTCCTAAAACTTTCATGTTTGCTTTTTAGTAGTTAAAAACACTTCAATTTGGTGCTTAAAAGAACAACTTTTTAATGTGTTTGAAGTGTTTTTAGATTGGATCCTAGAGGTTGAGTGGACATATCCTCTCCCCTCTACTTTGTGGATCTTGGGTGAAGATAAATCCATTAAAATTTTTCTAGAGGGCTTGCCTCGTGAGAGCTTTAACATAGCTAGTGAGAGGGAACAACCCAAGTGGGAACAAGGAAAAGTCAGCCTCTTCTGACCCACTATAATCAAATACCTCTTTGAGATTAAATTCTCAGAGGTCTAAGATCTCTTATGTCTGGTATTCGTGGGTTTGATGGTCTCAATAGCACTTTCACTACCATGTTGCATTGTATGATTCACAATCTATCTTCGAAATGAATGTCCTGATTAAATACCTCTTGTTGTAGTGGCCCATAAAACCTTCTATTTTTTGGCGTAGGGGGAAAACCTGAAGACATCCTACACTTTCGCGGCTCTTAGTAGAGACAGTGGTCACTTGGGAGGTGGTGACCCTTGGGATTTGAATCTTGGTGTGCCTGAGAAGTGTGCATAGTGTAAGGAGGAGCCCGTGCCTCCAAGCTTCTAGGTTGTCCACTATGAGTAGGTGCAGCTGAACATGTTTAAGTGGGAATTCAACAGATACTATACTAGCTAGTCTAATTTGTGGTGTGTTTGTTTCACTTTTTAAAAAAACCATTCTGCCTGATGTGTCATGTGTCAGCATGTCAAACTTATAAAAAGAAAATTTTCAAAACACTCTTAAATATTTTCAAGATCATTCCTTAATGATAAAATTGTCACAAACACCTTGTCTCAAACTTTTAAGTAAACATATAGAATCATAGAGTATTCACCTCAGAGCCTTTTTAGTATGCTTAGTAGTCTTGATTCTGCATATTCATATCATAATCCTTTGCATTCATTGCATTAGTCCATTTACATTTGTAATTTAAAAGCCTCTTGCATTTAGTCCTCATTATAAGTCTTCATTATAGTCCCTTTTGCACAAGTCATCATTATTATCCCTTTTTCATAAAGAGCTCATCTTAGATCCCTTTAAAAAATTTGCAAAATCCTACAAAGAATCCAAATCCTAGAGTCTTTCTTTATGATATTGAAAATAAGATCTTGACTTGGTATCTTTGTCCCTATATCCATTTATCCCTTTATCAATTGGCCAAACTCCCCCTTTTTCATGATGGACGTGACCTGTTCCTTTTTATCCAATCATCCTTTGTCCCTCTTTATCCCCTTTCAAGTCAAGATCTCTATTCAATTCCCTTAGGTTATACTCTTAAATTTGTATTTTTCCAAAGTCAAAAAAAAATAAAAAAATAAATAGTTGAATAAGCCATAGGTTGCTTTGCATAATCATCCAAAAACCAAAATTTTCTTTTGCATAAAGTCCTTGAATATCTTAGGTTGTATTTTTCATTCTAAAATCTTCTCAAAAAGTCAAAAAAATATTGCACTTGCATATAGTCATCATGTTGGTCTTCACAAGGTCCCAAGCATCCAAAAGGCAACAAGATTCTTATAAGCCCATGTTTACAACACAAGGATAATCACAACCACCTCTTGATACAAGACAAGGTGTAACATTTCAAACCCAAAGTGGCCTAATCAACATGCAATCCTCGGATGAGATAACAAACATTTCATGATTTAAGACATGTCACATTTTCATGAGAGCCTACCACCACATAGGTATTTTCAGACATAAGAAAAAGTAATGACCTATGAAACATGGGGTATCCCTCAAATACTTCACCTAGTTTTGGCACAATTCAATGGGGACCTCCACCAAAATTTGAACCAATTTCATGCCTATGCAACCAAGACATGACAGTGTTCCACCAACGCCTCAAGAAGAACACCAAGTAACATTTAAATTTGATCAATCCCAACAACCATCTTTTCACCAAGGACCTATCTCAAACATGGAGTTAGGATTTTGTCTTAATCAACCTCATTTACCATCATAATATGACCAATACCCTGATGACTCCTCAAGCATTTCTTGAGATTCTGATGATTCACAAGAAACATTTGTTTCACTTAAAGATCTACCTAGAGATCAATTGATGAAGCCATTAAAGACAAGATAATTTGAAAGACATTGGAATATATCCTAAATCAAGATTTGAAGCGATATCCCAAAGTATTAAAGAAATAAAGTCCTCAATTAATATTGGAATATCAAAATCCCACACAATATACTTTGGAATAAAACCAATCTTTAGTACTTTGGGACAAAGAAAAAGAGGAACAAGCCTCAGATGAGTCAACTGCAAAGGTAACAAAAAAGAGACAATGAAATGAGTTAACTATTGAAATTACTCAAAAGGATTTCTTTGTGCAATCAATTAATCCTTTTTTTTTAAATGACATTACCACCTCCTCAAGGGATAGTGGATACTAAAAAATCCCCCAACACATATCCTCAAAGTAAAATGAGGCTTGATTTTATGAAACACCCACCAGTTAGTCAACATGAAGTACCAAAAGATTCATTCACATTTCCTTGGGGAATGTCACATATACCCTCTTTTCAAGAAAAACAACAAAGTGGTCATCTATTGGTAACTGTAAAGGAAGAAAAATGATTCTTTTATTTTTATTTATTTATTTAGTTTTATTAGGGTTTGGTTGTGTATTTCCCTAACCTTTATATTTAAATTGAATTGTTTTTTATTGTATATTGCAATTGTGATTAAGGAGAAGATAAGATTCTCTTCTTCTATCCTCAAATGCACAAATGGAAGATCCAAGTTGATTAACCCAAAAGAAGGATCAATGCACAAATGAATCAACTATTTGGAAAAGAGAGTAAAGAAGGAGATCTTAAATTTTATTAATTGAATATATATATATGATATATGATAGTAATTAAAGAAATAGGAGAAATGTACTAACCTTAAGGAATTGCAAATCAAAGAATTTTGTTTTCTGAGTTCTGTAGATTGTTTCTGGAAAAATTGAAGTATGATCCAGAATTGGAATCCAGAGACGAACAAAACCCAAGAATATTTTTTTGATATGATGTCATCTTATGAAAAAGGTCAACCTTGACCCATAAATGTCAACCCTGACCCAATAATGTTGACCCTAACCTACACAGGTCTGACAGAGAATCTATTCACAGAGTTTAAAAGAAAGTTGAAAAGGGTATCCAGATTTGTGTCCAAATTCGCAGTCCTAAACCTGTACCTACAAGAAAAAGATATTTTTTTGTTGGGGGGAGGGGTTTTCCTTGGTCAAACCTCGGTTTTGGAATTAACCTCAAATATATGTATTTGAAATTGCATAAAGATAAACAAAGTAAATGCACAAATTCACCTCGCTTTAAAAAGTCCTTGTGGAGGATTCGAATCCTTGATTCTACAAGTATGTATGCACCAAATATGTAGAATTTAGAATGGTAGTATGTCTTCAATCTCTTTCTTGTAGATCTCCAATACCAATTCTTGAATGGGTCCTTGAATTTGGAAGAGGCTTAGAAGAAGGTGGATGGAGAGATCACCAAAAGGGCACTATGTAGCTTGAATCCTTCAATGGCATCCAATGGATCTCCTTCATCAAAATGGATGTTTGAATGCTTGAGAATGGATGAATTCTTGTTTGAAATCTTTCTTCTTTTATTTCTTGGACTTCACTTGATAATGCTCCTCAATTGCTTTATGATGCTTAGGCTTCAATAGAGGACTTAGAGAAAATGAGGGGAGAAAGGCTCCCTTTTATATGAAACTAGGGCACAATCTTCTAAGGAGGCTGACATAGGATAATTAAATTCTCATTAAATCCTTTACCTTTAGGAGAGGACCTATATTAAATATAATTTAGGAATCGATGCTTCGGAACCCGAAACAGCCGACCCAGAAGCAGGAAATAACTTTTGCAAAGACTGACATCTAGAAACTGCAAGACCCCAAAGTTTGAACCCTGGATCAAGGTCAAGGTTTACCTTGACCTAGGTCAAGGTCAAGGTCAACCTTGACCTAGTTTAGGGTTGAGGTCAACTTAGACCAAAAAGGTTAACCCTGACCTTGAAGTCCAGAATCTCAGGTCTGCAGTCTAGAATGTAGAAATCACGCTGGAAAGAAGTGGAAAGAGGGGCAGAAAAGGGGGAAAGCTGGGTCTAACTCAAGAACCCATTCTAGGTGCTTGATATGACCCCAAACCACTTACTCATAAGGCTAAACAAGTCTACAATGGAAGTGCTTCCATTTTCTGACTATACATTTAGCCCCCACTTTAGCAAGGGTATGAGCTCAACACAAACTCTTGGTAAAGGAGAACATACAGAAAAGACAATCTTATTGGAATCAAAAGGGACAAAGAAATCCTCAAGCCCCCAAGAGACTTAAGTCTTTATCAACCCTAAGATCACCATAAGAGATACATCACTTAGTTAATAAGAGAGAGAGAGAGAGAGAGAGAGAGAGAGAGAGAGGGTGTAATTATCTTGCCAGATGAGAACTTATGTCCCATTGTGAGCCACACAAAAAGTGTAACTAGAAAGATGGAGTTGAACACCAAAAAGAAAGAGTTGTTTCACGTCGGGTTCACCAAAATAAAAAGGAAGAAAAATGATTCTTTTCTTTTTATTTATTTATTTAGTTTTATTAGGGTTTGATTGTGTATTTCCCTAACCTTTACATTTAAATTGAATTGTGTTTGATTGTATATTGCAATTGTGATTAAGGAAAAGATAAGATGCTCTTCTTCTATCCTCAAATGCACAAATGGAAGATCTAAGTTGATTAACCCCAAAGAAGGATCAATGCACAAATGAATCAACTATTTGGAAAAGAGAGTAAAGAAGATTTTAAATTCTGTTAATTAAATATATAGATATGATATATGACAGTAATTAAAGAAATAGGAGAAATGTACTAAGCTTAAGGAATTTCATATCAAAGAATGCTATTTTCTAATGTCTGTAGACTGTTTCTAGAAAGAATTGAAGTATGATCCAGAATTGGAACGTAGAGACGAACAAAAACCAGAAATATTTTTCTGATCTGATGTCGTCTTATGAAAAAGGTCGACCTTGACCCAAAAATGTCAACCCTGACCCAATAATGTCGACCCTGACCTACACAGGTCCGATAGAGAATCTATTCGTAGAGTCTAAAAGAAAGCCGAAAAGGGTATCCAGATCTACGTCCAAATCCGCAGTCCTGAACCTGTACCTACAAGAAAAAGAGATTTGTTTGTTGGGGGGGAGGGGTTTGCCTTGGTCAAACCCTGGATTTGGAATTAACCTCAAATATATGTAATTGAAATTGCATAAAGATAAACAAAGTAAATGCACGAATTCACCTTGCTTGAAAAAGTCCTTGTGGAGGATTCGAATCCTTGATTCCACAAGTATGTATGCACCAAATATGTAGAATGTAGAATAGTAGGATGTCTTCAATCTCTTTCTTGTAGATCTCCAACACCAAATCTTGAATGGGTCCTTGAATTTGGAAGAGGCTTGGAAGAAGGTGGATGGAGAGATCACCAAAAGGGCACTATGTAGCTTGAATCCTTCAATGGCCTCTAATGGATCTCCTTCATGAAAATGGATGCTTGAATTCTTGAGAATGGATGAATTCTTTCTTGAAATATTGCCTCTTTTCTTGCTTGGACTTCACTTGATAATGCTCCTCAACTTCTTAATGATGCTTAGGCTTCAATAGAGGACTTAGAGAAAATGAGGGGAGAAAGGCTCCCTTTTATATGAAACTAGGGCACAATCTTCTAAGGAGGCTGACATAGGATAATTAAATTCCCATTAAATCCTTTACCCCTAGGAGAGGACCTATATTAAATATAATTTAGGAACCGATGCTTCGGAACCCAAAACAGCTGACCCGAAAGCGGGAAATAACTTTTGTAAAGACCAACATCCAAAAATTGCAAGACCCCAAAGTTTGAACCCTGGGTCAAGGTCAAGGTCAACCTTGACCTAGGTCAAGGTCAAGGTTGACCTTGACCTAGGTCAGGGTTGAGGTTGACATAGACCAAAAAGGTCAACCCTGACCTTGAAGTCCAGAATCTCAGGTCTACAGTCCAGAATGCAGAAATCAGGTTGGAAAGAAGTGGAAAGAGGGGCAGAAAAGGGGGAAAGCTAGGTCTAACTTAGGAACCCATTCTAGGTGCTTGATATTACCCCAAACCACTAACTTGAAAGGCTAAACAATTATACAATGGAAGTGCTTCCATTTTCTGACTATACAGTAACATATTCAACAATCCAAGGAAGTACTTCAACTGCAACAACATCCAAAGAACCACCAAGGGTATCTATTGTACAAATGACAAATGCATCTTGTATGACCACTACAATTATTCCAAGTGTTCCACTTGAGCCAAATAAGAAGAGCATCATTGATATCTCACCAATTCCACCTAAGGTGACACAATAAGCACAACAAACACCAAAAACACATGTAGTGCAACAAACACAACAATCACATGTAGCGCAACAAGCACAACAAGCATATGCAGTGCAATTCAATATGATGTCTCAAGGAAAAATATTAATTCCATCAAAGCATAAGGCTCCAAGTCTTGGCGATATACTTGCACCACTGGAATACCAACAAGAACATAAGGTGCAATAACAAGTGATGCAAGGACAACACTATCAAGTGGGTCAAGGATCTTATCATGTCACACAACATGTTTAAGGCCCACCAAAGGTGAAACAAGTGCATGAACAAAAAAAAACAACAACAACAATATGTTTAACAACATTTGCGTCAACAAAAACATCAATATGTTCTACAAAAACAACAACAATAGCAGCATGTGCAACAACCAAAACAAAAACAACATGTTCAACAACAATAAAAATAATAGTATGTTCCATAAAAAAAAATATGCTTCGTAACAATAATAAAATATGGTGCAACCTCAACAATATGTGTCGTAGTATGCGTCACAATATCAATAATTTGCACAAAGATATCAACAAGTATCTCAACAAACATATGTGCCACAAGGTCAGCAGTATGTACCTCCACCAAAAATGCAGCAACGAGTTGAGGATCCTCAACAATATTTGAGACAACAAATGACACCACCTAAAGATATCTTTTCAAAATCATCATAATCAAATACTCCCAATTGGAATCATCAATACAATCAATGCCAAACAGTTTGCAAACAAAGACATCATTCTGATATGCATGATAAAGTTACAAATTGTTCACATAATGAAGATATGGTTCAACAAACCCAATAGTTACAGAAGAAAGTTAAAGAGATACAATTCAAGGACAAGAAGACACTTTATACAGAATTAGATCTATGTCCTAATCCATTTGACAAGATTTTATATATGCCTCCTTTCCCAATAAACTTTGAAGTACCAAAATTTGAGAAATACAAAGGGAAAGGTAATCCAATTGATCACATTAGAGAGTTTTATACTACTTGTATCAAAGTTCATCAAGATGACACATATCTCATGAGACTCTTCCCTCGAAGTCTTGGGGGAAAACCAATGGAATTGTACTCTAAGTTACGAGGAAATATAAGATCATGGAAGGAATTGACAGATAGATTTATCTCACTTTGCGTTCAATATATCAAGCGAAGTTACATAACCTATTTGTGCACAACCAAATAAAAAGTTGGAGAACCATTTATGAGCTTCCTATTACGATGGAGAAATTTGGTTAGTCAATGTACCTTTGATGTTCTGGAGGAACAAAAAATTCATTTATTCATTGGAAATATTGTTCCATAAATGATGTATGAGCTAAAAATAAAACACACAAGCACTATTCAAAAGCTCACGAAAAAGGAATGGACATTGAAAATGCTCTTTTTCAGAAAGGAATACTTAAGGTTAACAAACAGAATAACAATGTGAGCACTTCAAGTGAGAAAACCAAATTCTGGTCTTGGAATAAAAATGTTACAAATAATAGTGTTGTCGATGCATGAATGGTCAATACAACATAGGCAAAGCTCATCCTTAAAGGACCAAATGTTACGAATACATAAACGGTGACCAAAGAACCACCTCAAGCACAACCTCAAATGCAAACAAATAATGATATGCAACAACTTGACAATGTCGACTGCCAAGAAATAGGGATGGACCTCCAAGACAATTCACAACATTAGGTGAACCGCTCCATTCTGTGCAACACAAAATTGCTTCAAAACAATTATGTTCAATTACCTGAGATAAAAAAGGAATTGACGGTAAAACCTCCTTTGGGGGATGAAAATAAATTTTTTGACTACCATCGGTCCAAAGGTCACAAAAAAAACTCTTGTTTTCAATTGGAGCATTTAGTGTAAGATCTGATTGACCAAGGATTAATTGAAGTAGAACCTTCTGTAGGTTCTTCCAATACCGATCATGCCATTTTCAAAACTCCCTTGTTAGATCATAAGAAGGGGAAGGAATCTAGTTTAAATTCAAACTCAAAGTTTAATGTCAATTATACTTGAACTAGCCATGATTATACCATAAAATATTTTTATGAGTCAGATACACATGTGTCCACTATTACCATCAAAGATGAGATTCCTTAATGTGGATTCACTACTTGCCACACCAATATTATTGTACCTAAAGAACCTCCTAGACCCAAAGTCTCTTCTGAGTATAACCTTGTCGTTCATCTTGGTAAAACCCCAATATAAATTTCTATCCTTGACTTGTTGCGCACATACCCCCAACATAAAGAGATCCTTGACAAAGCCTTACAAGAATCCACTGTTCCAAATTAAATTGATGTTGACCAATTTCAAGCCATGATAGCGCACTTTTCTGAATCACAAAATGTCACCTTTTAAGCGAGGTCCCTCAAGATAGACTCGGTCACAATGATCCCTTACACCTTGAATTTTTTATCCATAACTATAAGGTCAGACGAGTCACAATAGACGATGGAACATGACTTAATATTTTCACCTT
Source organism: Thuja plicata (assembly GCA_018584345.1). Lineage (NCBI taxonomy): Eukaryota > Viridiplantae > Streptophyta > Pinopsida > Cupressales > Cupressaceae > Thuja > Thuja plicata. The sequence goes on along the minus strand of MU223173.1, from coordinate 1,981,097 downwards.
GAAGGTTTTCATTAGTCTTGGTTACAAAAAAATTTATATTGACCCATCAAGAAAAATTACAATCAAAGCATATGATGACATTGAACATCCTTCTAAAGGAGTCATTTTTTTGCCTATCAGAATTGGTCCAGCTATTGAAAACACATTGCTACAAGTCTTGGACCTAGATATACCTTACAACATGATCTTGGGACACCCTTGAATCCATGTTATGAAGGAATTACCCTCCAAATATCACCAATATCTATATTTTTCCCATAATGGAGCAGAGATCACTGTTCTAGGAGACCCTAATCCCTTCCAGTTCTATGCCAATTTGAAAGAGACTCCTGCACAATAGGTACCTACAAATAGTAAAGAAACATCGACCAATTCTTCCAAGTATGTTGATGTATTCACTCTCACTAAGATGGTCAAAGGAAAGATGAAAATTGAAGAGAAAAGTTACAGAGAATATACCATGGTTCGGGCATTTCACATTGGGAAATTACCTCTTTCCCCTAAATCCTATGAAAAGTCATGACTATTCCAGAAACAACAACCAAATACCACCATGCAAGTTAACCCCTCTACTACATTTACAAGTTGGGAAGGGTTGCACGAAGAACATGTTTATGATAACACATCTACCTTGATTTACAGAGATAAACAAAAACAAGAACAAGAACCCACTCAAATATCTGTTGAGAAATATGGACCAGGGTTCATAATAATGTAAAGAGAAGGCTATGATGGTCATATTGGTCTCGGTACACAAAAACAAGGAATTATTGAGTCTATTACTATACAAGGATGACCTCCTAATCTAGGACTTGGATTTAAACCATTATAAATCAGATCTTCGAGGGCTAAGTTAACCTCGTGTAAAAATATGGTTGCTTTAAATGATGACAAGGCATCTGAGGATACCTACCCTAAAACTATTTATTCCAATGAGTGGGAATGGACTTCCTATTCTTCCAACTCATATGAAGTTGACTATGTCTTTCCTGATCCTAATGACCTTCCCATCGAAGATAAACATGTTGATGTGACTCCCCCTCCTAAGACCTGTCCTAACCCATGGATCAAAATTTTTTGTAATCCTAGTCCTGAACCTTCTCAAGATGAAGCCACTGACACTAATGAGACTTGTTTTTATATATTTTCCCTTACACTTGGCTTCCAAAACATATGCAATACTGACGATGTTATCCCTTTAGTTTACCCTAAACTTATATACTAGGATAAAAAAGGACCACCGAGCTTAGATTGCTTTGAAAATGATGAAGTAATAGTGGAATTTTTTGAGCTCCAAGAAGGCATGCCATCTAGCGATCACAAAGTAGGATTCACCAGTGATCTTGATGCCAAAACATATTTTGGGGAGTCAACTTCAACTTCCATTCACAAAAGTGAAAAAAAATAAAAAATAAAAAATAATGAAAAGAATAGGTCTTTTGGTGAAAACCAAAAGGTGTCATTAGACCATGCAAAGTAAAAATAAATGATGTATCTGAGGGTAAAAATCTCTCTGAGGTGCCCAAGGATGGAAGATTTGACATACCCCTGCAGAAAGAGAAGTCAACACTATGAATTGAAATGATAGAGGAAATCAATATGGGAATGCAAAATAATCCTAAAATCATACACTAAGCATTTTCTCTATCAAAAGAAGAAAAAGATGAATTTTTCAGATTCTTCCTAGAAAGACAGATCAAATTTTCTTGGTCCTATGTGAATATGCGTGGCTTGGATCTATAATTCGTTCTTCATCACTTGCCACTAAAACCAAGTGTGAAACCAGTGAAGTAGAAGTTGAGAAAAATGCATCCTCAAATAGCTCTTCTAGTAAAGGTAGAATTGAAAAAAATTATTGGATGTTGGTTTCATCAGACCAATCGACTATGCAAATTGGATTTCTAATTTAGTCCTCATTAGAAAACATACTAGGGGCATCAAAATATGTATAGATTTTTGGAACCTAAATAAAGCATGCCCTAAGGATGACTTTCCATTACCAAATAGTGACATGATAGTAGACATGACAGCTGGATATGAGATGCTATCACTGATGGATGATTTCTCTGGTTATAATCAAATCATAATTTCTCCTAAGGATCAACCCAAGATGACTTTCACATGTCCTTCAGGAACGTATTGTTGGAATGTTATGCCCTTTAGTCTCAATAATGTTGGAGAAACTTATTAGAGAGAAATGACTACTATGTTCCATGATTTCATGCATATACTAATGGAAGACTATGTTGATGATCTACTATGAAAATATCCAACAATAAAAGTGTTAGTAATAAATGAGAGGGGGGGTGAATCAGTGGCCTAAAAAATATTTCAATTAATCAACCCAAAAACTTAGTACCACAATATTAAGTGTCTAGTTATCTTCAATCCTATAAGATGAATGCCTTCAAATATACTTATCAAATTACTACTACTCGGAATTCTTTGTTAAACCTTATTCTGTATGTTTACCGAATAGCAGTCTTTCATTTTATCGAAAAAAAGTAAATTACTTAGAGTTTACTAATCAATCAAGATTAGCTATGTGTAATGCAAAACACTAAAGTAATGACTCATAAACACATTGATACAAGGATTTTTAACATGGAAACCCTATTAGGGGAAAAACCACTTGGGACCGGTAACCCAAAACTTTCACTCTTATGAAGTGAGCTCGATGAAGAGCCAACCCTATTAAAGGTTAAAAACACACTGTTAGGTGTGACCTTGTTAGAGGATTTAAAAGATTATTTTGTCACTTGATATTAGGCATTTCTATGCTACCTTCCTTGTCCAAACTCTTATGGTTTGTCAAATGGTATCTGGCATCTCATGCTATCTTCATGACCAAAATTTTTGGTACTCCTTGGGATGTATCTCAATATAGAAAGGATCTTTAAATCCTGCTCAGTTAAGAGACTTTCTAAATCAATGGTTAAACTGAAATAGTATGATCTGTTCACATATACAACTTATACTTGTAGATTTTCAGATATATTGTTAGCTCATAAAACCAATTTGATCAATATATCTTTTCAATACCTTTGATCCACTTTTGTTCTGCTTGGTGATGCTATGCTATGTTGCTTGGTGTCTGAAGAAATATTTATCTCTTTCCTTAGCTTGATTGTTCAGGATTGTATGAAGTTGTTCTTCACCATTTTCTCTCTAGCATCCTCTTTTTCATTCACGCCCCTTAATTCGTAATGAATTAATTTGTCTCTTTAATAGACATGATATCACCATTTCTAGGTTCTTGAATTTCTTGATCTTGGCGTGATCCACAATCTTTGCCAATTAGATTTAAAGAAAAACTCCTATTTTTTCTCACAGAGATCTTCTTGCCAACTGGAAAATCACTTATCTCTAGCTTTATCTTGTCAATGAAAACAATGATAACTACCAGTTAAGTCTATATTTAGCTCTTCCAGCTAGATATTTTGCCATTTCTGAACTTCAGTTAACTTTGGTGTTTTAACTCTTTCATAGCTTTGGTCAACACTCTAGTTCTCCTCGAGCTTCTTTGTCGGGGTTGTCTGTCCGTCGAGGTTGTCTGTCCTTCAGTCCTATCTGTCCATCAGGTTACACTATGATTCTGGCCATCAGGTATGCTTGTGATTGTGCTCTTTGGTTTTCTTGGCCTCGGGCATCACTGTGACTTAACTTTTAGTGATCTCTATCCGTCAGGTTCCACTAGCCGTTGGTGTTTGAAGTCACATAGTGAATGCTTATCTTTTATGCATTACTGAAAGCATAATCTTTATCTCTTTGATTCTCTGAAGTCTTTGACACTTTGATTATAACCAATTAGATTATATCAAGTTGACATCAATGACAATACAATCTATTAACTGATTTAATGTCTTGCATTATCTTTTTGCATTTCGGTGATCAACTTAACATCTTCGAACATTCAATTAGTTACATGTCATCAATCTCTCTCTTTGGCATTGATGGGGAAAAACTAAATTATCCCACTATATTATTACTAATATAATATGAAATGTAACATTTTCATCAATCTTTCCTATTATAACTATTACAAATGTCTAGCTCTCAGTAAGCTCAAATAGCTTAGATTTATTTCTTGCAGAGTGAATGTCTTCAATCTTCAATCCCTTCACTAGATAGATGTAGTAGCTTCATTTTTTGTTCTGATATGTCTTCTACCTTAACTTTTCCTCTTCTTGATAATCTCTTTTTCCTTTGACAGCATTGAGTCATCTCTCCCTTTGTGTGTAATCTCTTCCTTCTATTACTACTCTCCCTTTGATGGATATTTCATATGTAATCAATCTCTCCCTTTGGATAATAATATAATATCTTCCTTATAATGAGATAATCTCTCCTTTACGTTGATGGGAATTTCTCTCCCTCCTGATAATGAGATAATCTCTCCCTTTGAAAACAATGCCAAACAATTTTATTCTATATCATCTTCCATTCTTTTTATAATATATTCCTTGAATTTCCCTATCCATCAGTAATACATTGACTCTGGTGTTCGGTGTATATTTATACCTTGCTATGTACATATGTATCTATTTCTATCCATCTCTATGCTTGCATCAACATGAATGATCTTTAGATTATGTTTTAGGTTGATGTGGCCTCCTAGTAAGCTTACTGACCAATAGATAAGGGTTGTACCCCTAGTCTCTTTCTCAGGTACTCAAATGTATCTTTCAGTAATGGCTTGGTGAATATATCAGCTAATTGTTCCTTTGATTGAACATATTCAGGTATCACATCCTTTCCTTGCACTTGTTCTCTCAGATAGTGATACTTGATAGCAAAATGCTTAGTCTTAGCATGCATGACTGGATTCTTAGAAATGTTAATTGCACTGGTATTATCACAATAGATAATTACTAGTTCAAGAATCTTCATATTCATACCTTCAAATAACTATTTGATCCATGAAATATTGGATAAATTTGTAGCAGAAACCACATATTTTGCTTCTACATAAGACTGAGAGATGCATCCTTGCTTCTTCCTGATCCATGTGACAAGTCTGTCACCCATGAAGAATTCTCCTCCAGTTGTGCTCTTTCGGTCATCAATGTTTCCATCCCAATTAGCATATGCATAGAATTGTAGCTCAAATTTTCCTTCTCTTTTATACCATAATCCATAGTCCTTAGTGTTCTTCATATATCTCAGAATTCTCTTGACAGCAGTCATATGTGATTCTTTGGGATTAGCAGCGAATCTTGCAACTATTCCAACTGCATGTGCTATATCAGGTCTGGTATGACCAAGATAAATTAGTTTTCCAATCATTGATCTATACAAGGTTTGATTTACCTCATTATATTTGTCTTCTTTTGTCAGTTTACATCCAGTAGCCATAGGTGTTCCAACTGGTTTGGAATCTTCCATCTTGAATATCTTCAGCACTTCCTTGATGTATTTGGACTGAGTGATATAAATTCCTACATCTTGTTGAAGAATTTGTAGACCAAGAAAGAATTTGATCTCCCCAAACATAGAAATTTAATAATCTTTTCTCATTTCATTAGCAAAGAACTTGCATAAAATTTCATTTCCCCCAAAAATGATATCATCAACAAAAATTTCAACAATCGGAATATTACCATCAGTATCTTCTTTTAAGTATAGATTGCTATTTTCACTTGTTCTTACAAATTCAATGCTAATGAGATAGGAGTGAGGACTTTCATACCAGGCTCTAGGTGCTTTTTTTAATCCATACAAGGCTTTATGTAGTCTACATACCATGTTTCTCTTGTTTGGATCAACAAACCCTTCTAGTTGCTCAATGTATACCTCTTCTTGAAGTATTCCATTTAGGAATGCAGATTTGACATCCATCTGGTATAACTTGAATCCTTTGTATGCAACATGAGCAAGTAATATTCTAACTCCTTTTAGTCTAGAAATGGGTGCAAAGTTTTCTACATAATTAATACCTTCTTGTGCATATCCCCTGCATACTAAACTTGCTTTCTTTCTAGTGACTTCTTTATTCTCATTTAGTTTATTTCTAAATATCCATTTGGTACCGATGACATTCTTTTCATCTGGTCTCAGTACTATTGTCCATTTTCTTTTCTTCTGAATCTATTTTAATTCTTCATTCATAGCACTGACCCATTCCTCATTTTCAAGTGCAGTATTAATAGATTTAGGCTCAAAATCACAAAGTAAACATCTGGTGTTTAGTGACTTACTTCTTGTTCTCATTTGATGTGGGACTAGAGTCTCATTTCTACTATAGAGTTGGCTTGGCTCTGCTATAAGATATTTCTCCTAGATCTCTTAGGGTATTCACAACCCTAAACTAAGGTAAGTCACTATCAACTTTACCTCCCCTTCAAGACTCGGTCCCCATCGACATGTTATTCATCTTCCTCACTGAACCTACAAAAATAGATTCATTCTACTCACTCAATCAGTGTTTTGAGAACATTACTTTCATTCTCTTCCCTAGCCAAACTATTACCGAGCTCGCTTAGGGTAAGATATCCAGACTTGTTTCTTCTCCTACCAAAAACAAAAAGGAAACTATGTACAAGGGCTCCTCTCGAGTTCCATCCCAACACATGATTCTCACTTATGGATTCAGGAATCTCAAGGGGCCATTAATGTTTACACCCTAGAATAGGTGAAGAACTAACAACTTCCAAAATAGAAAGAAATTAAACTAATCTATTTGCATGCAGAATGAGCAACAAAGCTTGATATTCACTAAACACACAATCTGCAACTTCTCATTACTGGAAATAAAACCAAAACAATACAATAATCTGCAACTTTGTAACTTTTCTGTAACTTCCCTCTTTGCAACCCCTATTCTCTCTAAATGAAGGCTTGGGATGTTATATTCACCATCCCATCATTGGAACAACCTTAACTTCCCACTCATTCATAAGCATCTCTTCAGGAACCACTACAACTGCCCATACTGTCCATTGAAGACAAGATCCGCTTTTCACGGGTCATTACGACTGAATTTACTAAGCAACAATAATACAAAACCAAGCACCAGTCTTAATTAAGTGCCAGTGTTAACCGAGATCTAGTGTTAACCAAAATCTAGTGTTAACCAAAATCTAGTGTCAACCAAAATCCAGTGTTGACCAAAATCCAGTGTTAATCAAAATTCAGTGTTAACCTAAATCCAGTGTTAACCGAAATTCAGTGTTAACCCAAATTCCAGTCATACCGAGCAGGTTATTAAAATTTCCTGATGCCTTGGTTGGATTTCCAGAGGCTTACAAACTACCTCACACACACACACATAGCTAAAATAAACCAACTAAGAAACTAGAGTTTTTTTCATTAGCTTGACCCATTTTTCCACTCGGTCATTACAAGAGTGAATGAAAAAAACACTTTAAAAACCAAAAAAACTAATCTAAGAGTTCTTAAGGGTCTTTCACCCTAGTTATTTAGGTGCTCCTACACCATACTCCCCCAATAGAGAGAAACCAACTTCCAGGTGATCGAAACAGGTCAGGGTCAATACCCAACTTCTTGAATTTGGTCTCCTACACCCATGTGGCTTCAAAATCAACTTGTCCTTGCCACTTGACTAGATGCTCCATGTATGTCTTTTTTCTAGTCTTCTTGGAAACTCTTGAATTTAAAATCTTCTCTGCTCTTGGCTTTGGGGCTACTGGAAGTTTTAGTGCCTTGAGATCCTCTATTATTATTGTTAAATCAGGAACTTCTTCTGGAATTGGTCCCATGTAGGAAACTAGATTTGCAACATTAAAGACTATAGATAAACCTGTTGGTACTCTCAAATTTGGCACAAATTTGGAGTGACCAATTTAAAATTTTCTCTAAGGCAAGGTGAGTACCCCTAAAAAAATTTTGAAGAAGCCTACTTGAAGTGCAAGTAAAATGTGACCTGATGATTTTTATGAGATACTGGTGGGGGAACATGTGAAAAACCTATCATGGAGTAAATGTAATGGGCTAAAGCTTTCAAAATTCAGATTTGATATGTTTTTGATATAGTTGTTTAAAGGTGTTTACCTCAAATCTGCATTCTGCACATTGCCTGGTAGTAGCAAATGACCTATTTTACATGTTGGTATATTTGGCCTGATTCAGTTTCATGATATAAGGATGGGTCTAAGGTGTTGTAGGCATGAGAGAGAAGCTTCATTTCCATTTGCAGATTCTTATTATTTCATATGATAAGTTTCCCAAGGCTATTCCGTTTGCGATTAATTCTGATTCTCAGAATATAAAGTGCAGAATTGCAGAGTGGCCTACTTTGAGGTCTTACAAGTTTATACCCAGTTGAATGGAATGGAAAATTAATTGTTCCCCCATATTTTAAACATGGAAGTGTACTTCCTCAAATATTTTCATACTTTGACCAATCCATTTAGCCACTTTGCCAGCTTGATTCCAAATCCAAATTCTGCATATTTACTGAGTTTAAATTCAGAAAAGTGTTTAAGTGCTAACATTGTAGGTTTGTACTGGTTGATCAGTTTATTTTCAGAGAAAGTAAGTAATGTTTCATAATCTACATATGAAATTGAATCCATGTTCAGAGGTTCATATTCTGAGGGTTCTTCTTGATGGGTTTTTTAATTCAAATTTGAAGGAGTTTTTGCAGATTGCCAATGCAGAACAAAATGAAGTTAACAGAATGATCACTTTCACGATGTGGTAACTATCTGTCTGAAAGTTGTTTTCAAGAACCTATTGTGGGACCATTCTCTTTCCATGTAAATGTATTACCTGAACCGGTGGTGAAGTCTTGGGGCATGTTTTAGTAGTCTTGCAAAAGTCAATCTGAATGAGATTTATGTTGTTTCTGTGTTTGCACTTGCACAGTATTCTGGAATACCAAAGTTTGAACAATTGCACCTTGCACCTGAAGTTGGATCTAGTGAAGCCATTTTGCATGCATATTCAGTTTTTTTTTAATGAATCACTTTACCAAGTGATGGCTCCTTGGGAGTTAATTCAGTATCTTTACAATTTGCATTTCTGGCAAGGTTTGTGTGAATTTGAATACTTCAAGTTACAAATTGAATAAACTTGTTCACTTTGAGTATTATTATTTTATGGTTCTGGTGCTTTTGAGAAAATCCAATTGATACTCATTTCTTAGATGCTGGAGATGAATGTGCTTTCCAGTCCTCATACTTGCAAGGGGTCATTTAGTCATTTTTTAAGGCCAGTTCCAGAAGCGATTTTCCATTAATGAGTTTAGTTTGCGGAAATGTCAAAAGTGATTGTAAAATCCACCAGTTTGACGCTTTGAGATAAATTTGCACAATGGTTTGTACTTAGAATGAAGATGCAAGTCTAAGGCACATGAGGACTAAAGGATGTATAAGAGAGTTATGATTGACTAGTAGAACCCCATCACAGAGATGCACAAAATGAAATTGCAAATAAGTTTTAAAACATTTCAAATGCAAGTGCAAGTAGAGGGTGTAAATTTTGAGATTTTGTGAATTATAGCAAATTTGAAATGAAGGATGAAAGTAAACATTAAAAAAAAAACAATTTGCAATACAAAAGATACAAGAGCCTGTGCAATGCAAAGTCAGAAAGGGCTACGTTTTAAATTGAATCCATGTTCATACAGCGTGTGTGGAGCTTGAACCTACACTCTTAAGTCCAATGTCACACTAGAATGTCAGTGCATCTGCTTCAAGGGATATAGAAATATAATGGAATTGACTTGGGGTTTCTTCTTAAAAGGACGTGAAATCTAGAAGGATTACTCATGCCATAGTGTCTCAGTTAATAATTAATCAATTGTTGATCCTTCTACCAATGATTGACAAGATACTAATCTTTGCAAATGTTACAAATTGTGGAAATGGAACTTGCGTGCCTACAAATGTATACCATTTGTGAAATGTGAATGCAACCCAGGATGGAACCAGTCCAGAGCATGAGGGGGGGGGGCATTTGAAACAGAGCATTGCAATTATGCAATGACAGTTTTAAAGCAATAAAAAAAACACATTACAAACAATTGAATGTTGCGCCAAGTAAATGGAGTTCAATGCTAAGTTTTGAAGATTAAAAGACTTTTAAAGGTTGCATAATCCATATTGAAGTAATGTAAAGTAGTAAAGATGGATCCCAAGCTAAATTGGAGAATAACATATGTTGTGCAGTGTTATATTGAAGGTTTGCGTAGAACTTAAACATAGAGAGACCAACATTTGATAAGTGGAAGGCCCGTGTTAAACAAAACATAAGGATCTTGCACAAAACATTGACTGGGAGTTGTGCAATGCAAAGCCATAGATAGTAGAATGCCTGTGCCAAACAAAGGCCACACATGGGGCAGTTAAAATTTCAAGAAATTCCAATAGGCAGGTGTAAAGTCAGCACCACAACCTTTGCCAGCATGCCCTAGGCAACATCAAAAGGAAGGAGATAAAATGTTAAAAAATGTAAAACCAAAGTTGCTTAGCAATTTAAAACCACTAAAGTCTATGAAAAGACCAGAATGTCTGTGTAGGAATTGAAAGAAAGTTGGACAATAATGTTAGGAGATGTTGTGTTGTTTTTATAGTTTGCAGGGGTAAAACAAGAGAATACACCCTGTGTAGAAGCCCGCTGAAGGAGAAAGAAAGCCCAAGCGTGGGAAATTTGTAAAAGGATATATCCCACATGCAGTGGGCTGTGGTTAGTTTTAGTGTTTTTATACTAAAATTATTGGATGATTGAGTGAATAGAAATCCAAGAGGCTCCTTGGCGGGCCCCTTGGCTGGAGGTCTCAACAAGATGGTGGGCCCCATAAATTTTGAGTTGAAGTGTAGGATAAGATTTAAAACACTAAAAAAATTAGTCTCACATTCATCCAGAAATGGGAGATATAAGAATTTAAAAGGTAAAAGACATAGTAGGTACTATGAAGAACAAAGAGAAGGCTTTGCATGCGCATGCAAGAAGGTGCCTCAAGATGTGCGCCATCAATGACGATGAAAGATGAACACCAAATTTTGGTAGGGCCTATAGAGGTGATGTGGCAGGTGAGTTGGCATAAAATACTGCAGGTTGTGCATGTTTCCCAAGGTGAGTGAAGATCAACGGTTCATTTAATGGCTTAGGGAGGAAGATGTAGGGATCTCAAGGATAAGTGATTAAGCCATCACAGCATATGGCAGAGATGATAGCGAGGCAAAAAGGTAGCGATGACGTGGAAGCGCGGTGGAGGGGCCTCTCAGATTGGCATGAATCCTGAGGCAGCGAGATCGACGACCGACTTAATGGCTTAATGAGAAGGATGCACGAGATCTAACCCATAAGCCATTAAGTCGTGGCAACATGTGACACCCCAGACACATGGCAAGATCTGGTACAGTGACAAGGTGGAAAATCAGAGATTGACATGTGGCATCCAATAGTTGTACAGAGCCAGTCAGGAGGTGCCAAGTGGCATGATCTAGTGTGTTCTAGGTAGTTGGACCTGCAGACAAATCAAAGGATGACACATGGCACCTAGTGGTCACACAGAGCTAGTTGGAGGCTGCCACGTGGCAGATTCTAGTACATTGCAGATTAAAAGGGATTAATATGCAATTTAAAATGAATTTATCTCAAAAAAGAAACGGTTAAAAGACATGCAGGTTGAAAGAAATCCAATGATGGACTTAATGGCTTAAAAGGAAGATGCAAGAAATATAACCTATAAGCCATTAAGTCTGATTGACAAGTGGCACAAGCTGGTAAAGTCTAGGCAAATAAGAGAAAATAAGATAAAAGATAATATGTGCAAATAATATTAAAATTAAATATCATCTCAATTCAATAGTCTAACTATTGAAAAGCATGTAAATTCAAAATATTTCAAACTGTTGAAAAACTATGCACGAGAGGAAAAGTTTGATTAGTGATTTTGGGGGGCAAATTTTATCAAAAAAACCAAGTATCATATATCATTAGAAAGGTATGGAAATGAGGATTCTAATTTTGTAGTCCATTTTGGTGCGGAATCAAATCAGTTTGAACAGGATGAAGAAAGAGTGACTTAGCTTAAAATTGGTTAAAGCAGAGAAGACAGGTGGTGTTTCAAGAAAATATCTAGAGATATTTTGCTTTGGCTACATATTCAGATTTCCTCCATTGTTACAGGGTTCCAAATCTTGGTCTCCATAAAGAGTTGTAGAGTACTAGCTCCAGGATTTTCCAGTTATTTCATGGTTCCACATTAGGGATATAGCATTGATTGTACTACTTTTGTTTCAGGTAGAATAGAATGTCATTGGTCTTTTGCAACTTATTGAACATGTATTTGTCAGATTGCAAATTTGTGTGCAGTAATATGATTTTTCATACTTAATACAGAAGTTCAAGATTCATATCTCTTCTTAGTGTCAGTCTTATGAAGTCTGAATTTTCTAATTCTCTACATAGGGTTTACCTATGTATGTGTTATCATTCTTTAGTTTTGATCTAGGATCAGATTAAATGATGTTGTAGATGTGACATAGTTTTATTCAGTTGTCTACAAGAGGATTTCTATAAGTAGTAATGATTTGGAATTATTGTGTTTATGGCTTAGAATCATTGACAATAGTTGATTACTGCATTTTTTACTTTGGTTAAAGGACATTGCCCATGGATAAAGCACTGGCTGATGATTAATATCTTTTCTACAGATGCATTTTTAGTTCAATCCTTGTTATATTCTACATTTTAAACATAAAATATGGCATACCTAAAGGTTTTATGTGGTTTGTGATGTTGTACTAATCTCATGCTCCACTTCAAGGTCGATGCTCAATGGGTGATTAGCCCATCACCTAGTATTTCCTAGTTGTGTTGAAGCCTTTGTGAGATCTTAGCTGATTGATGCCTTACTGAATATTTGAATGTGTTGAAGGGTGTCCCCCCTTTGGCTTTGCAGAACCTAAAGCGTAGAAGGATGGATCCGCATCCTTGTTAATTGTTCCTTTTCAGTCTTGGTTGAATATCGGGAGTTGGCTACTCTTTAAAATACATCAAAGGGTTAAAAGGTTGTTTTTCAGTAATCATAGCATAAAAAGGAACCAACAAAACCTATATCAGTAGGAAGGTCAACTTTGTAAGCATTATACCCATACTTTTCCAAAATTGCAAAAGGGCCTATCTTTCTCATATGAAGTTTACTCGGGACACCTTTTTGCAACCATGCTTTGTTTAGGTGCACCATGACCAAATCTCCAACTTGAAATTGAACATCTCTTTTCCTTTCATCTACCTTCTGCTTGGTGTGAGTTTTACTCTTTACTAATATCTTCTTCACAGTATCATGGACTTATTTCATGGACTGAGAAAAATATTTAGCATAACCACTCTTTTCTACATTGTTTCCAAGATCCCTAAGTTCACATATACCCCTGGGATGAATCCCATATACTGTTTCAAAAGGGATTTTTCCAGTGGATCTATTGACAGTGTCATTGTAGGCAAACTCTGCATGTGCAAGTAACTGATCCCATTACTGTCCATATTCTTTTGTGAGACATCTCAAAATATTTCCTAAACTTCGGTTCACCACTTCAGTCTAACCGTCAGTTTGTGGGTGATATTCCGAGCTAAAGGAAAGATTTGTACCAAGCTTTTGCCATAAGGTTTTCGAGAAATGACTCATAAACTTAGAGTCTCATTCTCATATAATACTCAAAGGTAATCCATGTATCCCCACTTCTTCTTTGAATAAAATATGTGCTATATAGCATGCATCATGTGTGGTCTTGCATGGAACAAAGTTATCCATCTTGTTGAATCTATCCACAATCACAAAAATATTGTCCATTCCTAACTTGGTCTTAGGAAGTTCAACCACAAAATCCATGCTGACACACTCCCAAGGTTGGTTTGGGATTGGAAGTGGTTGATACAATCCTACATTTGATGAATTACCCTTGGCCTTTTGACAAACTATGCAAGTCTCTACATACTTCTGAACATCTTTGCTCATTCTTGGCCAATAGTAGTACCGCTACACCAATTCTAAGTTTTTATGCACCCCAAAATGTCTGCTCATTGAACCATTATGCTTCTCTTGTAATAAGTTCTCCCTCATTGAAACTTTTGGTACATAGATTTTTCCTCCTTTAAATAGAAGACCTTCTTTTAGGGTGAAATCATAATACTCACTATGAAAGTGATTTTGAAAATCTTGACCTACCTTGTATGTTGTTGAAAAATCTTCATCTGTTGAATATAGATCCTTGAAGTTGTCTATACCACTGCTTCTTAACTAAATTTCTTGCACCGTGACCAACCTTCTACTCAATGCATCTGCTACCTTTTTTTGTACTCCCTTCTTGTGCTTGATGGTGAAGGTGTAGGCTTGAATGTACTCTACCCATTTCATATTCTTATGGCTTAGTTTCTCTTGAGAATTCAGAAAACTTGAAGCCTGATTTTCGGTAAAGACTACAAATTCTTTGGGAAGGAGATAATGTCTCCATTTCCTTAGTGATTTTACTAATGCATACATCTCCAAATCATATGAGGAATAATTCCTCTTTGCATCATTCAATTTTTTGCTATGAAAAGCTACTGGTCTTCCCTCTTGACTCAAAACTGCACCTATGGAAATATTGCTTGCATCACATTCCACAGTAAACAACTTATCAAAGCTGGGAAGTGTAAGAATAGGTTGATCTGCTATCCTTTTCTTCAAATCCTCAAATTCTTTATCAGCCTTCTCATTCTAGTGGAACTTTTCTTTCATACCTTCTTTATGGTATCTAAAACAGGTGCACTGATTTCACTAAACTACCTGATAAACTTCCTGTAGAAATGTGTTAATCCATGGAAGCTTCTTACTTCTATGGCTGACTTAGGTGTAGGCCAATTCAAAATTGCTTCCACCTTGTTGGTATTCATCTTCAAGTTACCTTTTGATATAACAAAACCCAAGTATAGAAGTTATTGCTTCATGAACTCACTCTTCTCCAAGTTGATTGCCAACTTCTCTTCATGCAATCTTTGCATCACCATTTGTAGATGTCTGAGATGATCCTCCTTGGTTTTTCTGAATACTAAAATGTCATCTAAGTGAACTACAACCCATTTTCCAATGAAGTCTTTCAACACCTCATTCATTAACCTCATAAATGTTCTTGGGCATTTGATAACCCAAAAGGCATAACAAGCCACTCATAGAGTCCTTCGGTAGTCTTAAAAGAAGTCTTCCACTCATCTCCACCCTTGATTGTTATCTGATGATACCCACTCTTAAGATCTATCTTGGAGTAATACTTAGCTCCCCCTAGACAATCCATCAAATCCTCTATCCTAGGGATTAGAACTCTATACTAGATGTTGATCCTATTTATGGCCCTGTAATCTGTACATAACCTCCAAGTACCATTTTTATTTGGAGCTAGGACTGTGGGAACAACACATGGACTTATGCTCCTTCTAATCAGTCCTTGATCAAGAAACTCTTGAATTTGATTGGCTATCTCTGCATTATGTTGTTGAGTCATTTTATAGGAAGCTTTATTGGGAAGTGAGGCTCCTAGGATGAATTCAATTTGATGACTAATGTATCTCTCAGGTGGTAGACTGACTGGTTGACCATCACTAATGATGTCTTGGTATTTACTCAATAGATCTTTCACTTCTAAGGGTAACTCTTCCTTCTTATCCCCTTTATCATTATTTGGCTTTAGAACCAAAGCAAAGCCTACTCCATCTTCTTCCTTCAATGTTTGTAAGAACTCTTTCTCACCTAATAACAATATATTTGGACCCTCTTTCTTCACTTCACCTTCTTCCAACATTGACTGAATCTTGAAAATTACTCCATCTTTCTTAAATAAATAGGAGTTCTTAGCTCCATCATTGACTGCAGCTCTATCAAACTACCAAGGTCTACCCAATAATAGATGACAAGCATCCATGGGAAGTATATCACACAACACTTGGTCCTTATATCTCCCTATGGAAAATTCTACCCAAGCTTGTTCATTAACTAATACATGTTGATCATTATTTAGCCAAGTAACCCTATAAGGATTAGTATGAGGAATTATTTTCAACTTTAACTTTTCAATAGCTTCTAAAGAAACAATGTTATCAGTAGAACCTCAATCTATGATAACTTTACAGACCTTACTGAGTACCTTGCATTTGATTTGAAATAAAGATCTTCTTTGGCTTGTCTCTTCTTTGTTGGGTTCTTTGAGGAGTGTTCTGTGAATCATTAGATTCTCTCCATTCTCATAATATAGTGCAACTTCTACTATCTTGCTGCTAGAAGACTCTTTTTGCACATAGTGGACTCTCTTTTCTCCTCCTTGTGATGTAGAACTCTTCTCAGGACACCGATATGTAGGATGCCCAAATTTCTAACAGTTGTAACACTTTATTGAAAATAACTAAGATCCTCTTCCTTGGTTATTAGTTCTTCCTCTTGAACTACTATTTGAACCTCTTCCTCGATTATAACCACCTCTTGTGTTACTGGATTCTTCTTGATTATCGGTGAGTTTGGACTCACTCTAATTTCTTCCTCCATATCCTTCTCTATGACCTCTACTGTCTCTTCCTCTTCCTCTGTTATTTGAATCTTTCTTCTTCTTGAATTTTTCCTCCTCCTTGAGGGCTAGCTGGTAACATTCTTTTACACTCTTGGGGCTTAAGAGACTAATTTCCTCTTGGATACTCCACTTGAGACCATTCAGAGAACTTAAGCATAGCTTGTGAAACTCTTTTTTGTAGGAACTGACTTCTAAATCTTTTTGTCTCAGGTTCTGTCTCTTTTTGTGCAACTGCACTTCATAATCTTTAGGAAGGTAAGTTTCCTTCATCTTGGCCACCATACCTTTCCAACTGGTTATGGGGTTCTTTCCTTCTTTAGTCCTCTCATCTTGGACAACCTTCCACCAAGTGAGAGAAGTTCCTCTCAATCTTTTTTTGGCTATTCTTACTTTCTGAGCTTCGGTCACATTATCACAGTCAAAGTGATTTTCAAGACCTTCTATCCATTCCATGATTAACTATGGTTCCATCTTGCCACTAAATAGAGGTACACCTTCTAAGGACTTACCACTCATTTCCTTCAATTATTTCAAGAATGGATCTTCTTGAAGCACAGGGTCTGGATCTAGTATAATGTCTTCCTCGGCCACTGCTTTACCCTTTCCATCAACTTCTCTCATCTGTTCACTAACTACTGCAGTCCTAAGCTACACTTCTTCCAACTTAGTTTCCATTTTGGCCAACTATTTCTTCAGGAGTCTATTCTACTATCTTTGTTCTTCCACATCTTTTGTGATTTCCGCATTGGTCACCATCCTGGATGAGTCAACAAACGTTCCTGTGAATAATATCCAAACAACACATGCCCAAATATTTTAGGGCTCTGATACCAATCTGATGTGGGACTGGAGTCTCATTGCTACTACAAAGTCAGCTTGGCTCTGCTATGAGATCTTTCTCCTAGATCTCTTAGGGTATTCACAACCCTAAATTGAGGTAAGTCACTATCAGCTTTACCTCCCCTTCAAGACTCAGTCCCCATCGACATGTTATTCATCTTCCTCACTGAACCTACACAAATAGATTCAGTCTACTCACTCAATCAATGTTTTCAAAACATTGCTTTCATTCTCTTCCCTAGCTAGACTATTACCGATCTCACCTAGGGTAAGATATCCAAACTTGTTGCTTCTCCTACCAAAAACAAAAAAGGAAATTATGTACAAGGGCTCCTCTTGAGTTCCATCCCAACACATGATTCTCACCATGGATTTAGGAATCTCAAGGGGCCATTAATGTTTACACCCCACAATGATTGAAGAACTAACAACTTGTAAAATAGAAATAAAGTAAACTAATCTATTTACATGCAGAATGATAAATAAATCTTGATATTCACTAAACACACAGTCTGCAACTTCTCATTACTGGAAACAAAACTAAAACAATACAATAATCTGCAACTCTGTAACTTTTATGTAACTTCCTTCTTTGCAACCTCTTCTCTCTCTAAATGAGGGCTTGGGATGTTATATTCACCATCCCATGATTGGAACAACCTTAACTACCCACTCATTTGTAAGCATCTCATCAAGAATCATTACAACTGCCCATACTGTCCAAAGACAAGATCCACTTTTCATGGACCGTTACGACTGAATTTACCAAGCAGCAGTAATGCAAAACCAAGCACCAGTCTTAATCAGGTTCTAGTGTTAACCGAGATCCGGTGTTAACCAAAATCTAGTGTTAACCAAAACCCAGTGTTAACTAAAATCTAGTTTTAACCGAAATCCAATGTTAACCAAAATTCAGTGTTAACCAAAATCTAGTGTTAACTGAAATTCAATGTTAACCCGAGCGCTAGTGATACCGAGTGCCATTCATAATGAGAAGCTTATTAAAAGTTCTTGATGCCTTGGTTGGATTTCCAAAGGCTTACAAACTGCCTCACACACAACTAAAAGAAACCAACTAAGAAACTAGAGTGTTTTTTATTAGCTTGACCCATTTTTCCACTCGGTCATTACAAGCGTGAATGAACAAAACACTTTCAAAACCAGCAAAACTAATCTAAGAGTTCTTAAAGGTCTTGCACCCTAGTTCTTTAGGTGCTCCTGCACTATTATTCCATCCTTCTTGTATCCTATGATTTGATTATGTGGATGATGTTTTCTGACATACTTAAAAAGTTTCGGTTCATCTTTTTGTTCATCATTTTGATCATCATCTTGACCTTCATTTTGATCTCCCTCGCTCAGAACATCATCTTGAGGATTTTCCTAATTTTTTCAATAATTACAGTCTGATGGTTGGGTTCAATGTTCTGTTTCTCAGGAGCGATACACTGTTTGTCAGGTAGAGTATCAGGTTCTGTATAAACAAGCCTGTTTTAGTCCTCTAGTTCTCTTATGCTTTCCTTTTCATCATTTCTACAAATTCATCTATTTTCACATTTGCACTTTCAATGATCTTGTTAGATGACTTGTTAAGACATTTATAAGCCTTTCTTTTGGTTGAATACCCTAGGAAGATAGCTTCTTCACTTTTGGAGTCAAGTTTTCCATTTCTATCATCCTTTAAAATATAACCTTGACTACCAAAGATTCTGAAGTAACTTACATTGGGTGTATGACCATACCAAAGCTCATAGGGTGTCTTCTTTGTTTCCTTCTTCAATTGTACTCTGTTTAATGTGTAGACAACAGTACTGATAGTTTCCCTCCAGAAAGTTTGAGTGATGCTCTTCTCAATCATCAATGTTTTTGCATAGTCAACAATTGATTTGTTTCTCCTCTCAGCAATTCCATTTTTTTGTGGTGTTCTTGGTGCAGAAACCTATCTTTTAATTACATTCTTATTGCAATAGTTAGTGAATTCATCTGAAGTAAATTCCCCTCCTCTATCTGACCTTAAACATTTCAATTTCTTATCACTTTGTTTTTCTACCATAGCCTTATACCATTTAAACATCTTGAATGCTTTTGATTTATCTTTTAAAAACATAAATGTCATCATTCTAGAATAATCATCAACAAGGAGAATAAAATACCTATCTCCATAGTAACTCTTTTTCCTCATGAGTCCACATAGATTAGTATGGAATAATTCTAGAATTGCATTAGATGTATGGGTTTTACTCTTGAAACTAGACTTTTTCATCTTACCTTTTTGACAATTCTTGCACATGATATGCTCGGGCTTAGTCATGCTCAGTAAGCCTCTGACATTTCTTTTGTTTCTTATCTTTATCATATTGTCAAAATTAGCATGACACAATCTTTTGTGCCACAAACATATGTCTTTATTTCTAGCCATTAAACAAGTGGTGTTAATTTCATCAGGATAGAAAAGGTTACCTTTTGTCTTCTCACTAGTTCTCATCAACCTTCCTGATTCATTGAAGATTGTTGCCTTCTTATTTTCAAATGCTACTCTGTGACCTAAATTGTTTAGTTGTGTAACACTTAACAAATTATAATTTAGTCCTTTTACCCAATAATCATTTTCACATTTGATCAAGTTATTTAACATTATAGTTCCTTTACCTTCAACTGGACAAGGTGTATCATTTCCCATTCTCACTGAAACACCATTGTAGTATTCAAAAGTCTCAAACTTTTGTTTATCACTGGTCATGTGGTGACTTTAGCCACTATCTATGATCTAGACATCATTCTTACTAACCTTAGATATCAGTGTAGTTTCATACTTTTCTTCTTCTTCGTCTGAGTCATCCTTCATGGCTACAAATACCATCTCAATGTCTTCTTCATATTTGGCATCAGTATCAGCAGCTCTATTCTCAACTAGGTAACAAGCTTTCTTCCCTTTGTCCTTGTAGTCTCGGGTATCTCTTTTTTCAGATTGTCGATTGCTTCGGTAATCTCTGTTATCACCTCTATAAAACTTCTTCTCATGTGATCTATCATTACTTTTGTCATCTTTTCATCTATTTGGACATCTTGCAGCAAAGTGTCCAACCTCTTTACAATTGAAACATACAAGTGGTAATTTACCTTTGCCTCTCTGCAATCTTCTTGCAATTACTGCTTCAATCTCATCAAGTCCTCGAACCTCATTATCACTTTCAATATCATTTCTAATACATGTCTGTGACTTGAATTACTTATTTTTAGTGAAGATTTGAATGTAGATTCTATAGATGGTAAGACACTATTATCAAAGTTATTCATCTCAAATGAAATCAGTCTACCAATCAGACTATCTAAAGTAACTATATTGTTTGCAACTGCTCTCATTTCTTGAATAGCATAAACTCTAATAGCATATATGGCAGTAAGGTTCATAAGATTTTACTTACCGCTGTCTCCTCTTCAAGTGTACCTCTAACTCCTCAGATAGCATTGACTACCTCTTTGATTCTACACCTATACTGAGTGATATTTTCTCCTTCTTTCATCCTTAGGTCATCAAACCTCCCTCTTAGGCTTTCTGCCTTGGCTCTTAGTACATTAGCATCTCCTCCATGTACCAGCTTCAACTTATCCCACATTTTCTTTGCAGAGGTGCAAGTTTTGACATCTTCAAACTCAACATAGGAGACTGAGGAAGCAAGTTCTATCATCATGCAATTATGCTCATGTTTTTCTCTTAATTGCTCAAGAGTGTGAGGTCCTGTAGGTAACACATATTCAGTATCTAAGTATTGAACAACATCATTTCCAATACTTGATAGGTGGAGTCTTATTTTTATTTTCCATGATGCAAAGTTGTCTTTGTTCAACTTGGGCACATCTTTTTTGTTCATCTTGTGATCTTTTTCTTGAGCTGTTAAACTCCCTTTCTAAGCACACAAGCTCTGATACCACTTTTTAGTAACAACTGAGAGGGGGGGTGAATTAGTGGCCTCAAAAATATTCCAATTAATCAAACCAAAAACATAGTACCACAATATTAAGCCTCTAGTTATCTTCAGTCCTATAAGATGAATGCCTTCAAATGTACTTATCAAATTACTATTGCTTGGAATGCTTTGTTAAACCTTATTATGTATGTTTACCGAATAGTAGTCTTTCATTTTACCAAAAAATAGTAAATTACTTAGAGTATACTGATCAATCTATATTAGCTATGTGTAATGCAAAACACTAAATTAATGACTCATTAATGCAGTGACACATGGATTTTTAACATGGAAACCCTGTTAGGGGAAAAACCACTTGGGACCGGTAACCCAAAACTTTCACTCTTTTGAAGTGAGCTCAGTGAAGAGCCGACCCTGCTAAAGGTTACAAACATACTATTAGGTGTGACCTTGTTAGAGAATTTAAAATATTAGTTTGTCACTTGATATCAGGCATTTTTATGCTACCTTCCTTCTCCAAACTCTTCTAGTTTGTCAAATGGTATCTGGCATCTCATGCTATCTTCATGAGCAAAGTTTTTGATACTCCTTGGGATGTATCTTAATATAGAAAGGATCTTTAAATCCCACTCAGTTAAGAGACTTTCTTAATCAATGGTTAAACTGAAATAGTATGATTTGTTCACATATACAACTTATACTTGCAGACTTTTAGATCTATTGTAAGGTCATAAAACCAATCTGATCAATACATATTTTCAATACCTTTGCTCCACTTTTGTTCTGCTCGGTGATTCTATGTTCTGTTGTTCAGTGTCTGTAGAAATCTTTAGGTCTTTCCTCAACTTGATTGATCGAGACTATATGAAGTTGTCCTTCAGCAGTTTCTCTCCAACATCCTCTTTTTCATTCACTCCCCTTAATTCGTAATAAATTAAGTTGTCTCTTTAATAGAAATGATATCACCATTTCTAGGTTATTTATTTTCTTGATCTTGGTGTGATCCACAATCTTAGACAATTAGATTTATAGAAAAACTCTTGTCTTATCTCGCAGAGATCTTCTTTCCAATTGGACAAAATAGCTTTAAATCCTTCACTTATCTCTAGCTTTAGCTTGTCGATGAAAACAATGATAACTATTAGTTAAGTCTATATTTAGCTCTGCTAGCTAGATATTTTTTCATTTCTAAACTTTAGTTAACTTCAGTGTTTTAACTCTTTCATAGCTTCGTTCAACACTCCATTTCTCCTCGGGCTTCTCCATCGTGGTTGTCTGTCCGTCAGGGTTGTTTGTCCTTCGGGCTTGTCTGTCCGTCGGGTTACACTATGATTCTAGCCATTGGGTATGCTTGTGATTGTTCTCGTTGGTAATTCTCATTTGTTTTCTTTCTCAGGCATCACTATGACTTAAAATTTAGTGATCTTTGCCCGTCAGGTTCCACTAGCCGTTGGTGTTTGAAGTCACATAGTGAATGCTTGTCTTTTATGCATTACTGAAATCATAATCTTTATCTATTTGATTCTCTAAAATCTTTGACACTTTGATTATAACCAATTAGATTATATCAAGTTGACATTAATGACAATACAATCCATTAACAGATTTAATGTCTTGCATTATCTTTCTGCATTTCGCTGATCAACTTAACATCTTCAAACATTCAATCAGTTACATGTCATCAAAAAGGTCATTTGACCATTCTAGGTAGAATCTTTGAGAGGATGGAAAGTTACAAGCTCTATTTCGGTTTTTGGAGTAGTTTCTAGAAAACTCCTAGGTTACATTATTTCTTATTGAGGCATTGAAGTAGACCCTGAAAAGTTAAAAGAAATATTGGAAATTCCTCCTCCAACTACTCTAAGGAAACTAAGAAGTCTACAAGAAAAATTATAGTCTATATGAAGATTCATTGCACAGTGGTAGACAAGTGTTAGTCTTTTCAATAGCTTCTACATAAAGGTGTGATTTTTAAATGGAGTGAGAAATATGAGCAATCATTCCAGGAACTGGAGGACTATCTACCTAATCCACCAATCTAGATGCCTCCTGTTGGTTCCTTTTCTTGCTGATATGAAAATACCCTTTAAGGGTTCACTCTATTTATCCCTAACACTGATTTAGCATAGAATAGAATAACAGAAACAAAGTTTTGAAACCTTCTGCACTTTGAGCTCCACAAACTCAGGCGGGAATACCCTTAACAGCTTTAGAATAATGAAATCACTAAATTATTCAAGCTTGCTATTGGTGGAATTACAGGACATGTTCACTGTAACTTTTACTGAAACAGACCAAAACTGAAAGTAAAGATTTTGATTTAAATTATGATAGTCATCTCACTGAACAAAAATAGACTAGTGCTCAATCCTAGGGCATGGAGTCATATATAACTGGTTTTAAAACATCATGATTAAGGACAACAACTGAAAGAAATTACAAGATCTGACACTAACATAGATATACCTTATATATCTACCTTAGCACACTTAACCAAATTAATCCATCAAATTCATTCACTATCCTAAACTTTGCTGAAATATCCCTAAAGTATATTCTCTCCTTGAAAGAACCCTAGAA
>MU223173.1:1917382-1957143 GCA_018584345.1 Thuja plicata | reverse complement strand
CTCAGAGACTTTAATTCATTTTAGACTGCGAGTGCGCGATTGCTCAATATTTCACCTTAGTCGCCCAGTCGCGAGCTATGTTTCTTTCTTCTCTTCTGCTTGGCGACTGAGCGATGACCTTCTCCTTCAGCTCATCGCGGACTCGCGGGCTCCAAAATTTCATTTCATTTCATATCGTGAGTGCGCGAATGCTTCACTTTTTTTCTTGTCTCTCAGTCGCGAGCTCTTTTCTGATCATCTGCATTGATCAGCGAGTGTGCAACATCATCTATTTTATGCTCGTCGCATGCTCGCGAGCTGATCTCTCATTACCTCAAAGCTTCAGTGACTGAGTGAGGCGTTTAAAAGGTTCTTAGTCGCTCAGTCGCGGACTATCATAGAACTTAATAAGTACTTGTGCGACTGGGCGATGCACATCTCATCTCCTTGTTTTATATCTTGGTCGCGCACTCGCTCTGCAAAAAATAAGATGAGTTAAACCTATGCGAGTAAGCGACAACTACATGACACGACCTCGTCGCGCTCTTGTGCAACTTCAAAACATTGATATGAGTTTGATGCGACTGCGCGACCGCTTAAATTTCAACAATACTCGCTCAGTCGCGGAGCATAAAACATACAACACAAACTTCTAGCGACTGCACAATAGACATGACCTTAGCTCGTCGCTGACTCGCTAACCTTCAAGTTAACTTCAAAAATAGCTCGCGACTGCGCGATTAACCTTTGCAAACATAAGACCCGCTCACTCGCAGACCGATGATGACTTAACATGGGCTCATCGCGATTGCGCAATACACAATTTTATTACTTGTCGCTGGCTCGCAGGCATATTGAAACTTGACTCAAACAGCTCGCGACTGCGCGATTAACCTTTTCATCAATAGCTCGTCGCCTACTCGCACAACTTAAAGACCTTATAATAAAACCGATGCCACAAAGCGACTAAAGATGAAATATGACTTAATAAAGTGATCGACTCATTTTGAGCGATAAAACCAAGAGTTTGAAAATAAGAAAGCGCGGGAAAATGACAAGACCAAGGGATTCAAAAAAAATTTTGATACAGTGCTTACACCTCCTATTAGAGTAAATTCATTTATTTTGTATATTTCTACTACTAAAACTGCACTGGGAGCCCTTTTGATGCAACATGATTGAAAATGTGGAGAAAGAGATATATACCACATAAATAGAACACTGTAGGGTATAAACTAAATTATTCACTCATTGAAACAACATGTCTTGTTGTGGTTTTTGAAATACAAAAGCTAAGACACTACATGCTTCATCAAAAAACTATGCTCGTGTCATGAATTGACCCACTAAATTATCTTCTAAGAAAATCATCTCTCACAAGATTCATTTCCAAATGGGTAAGATACTGAGGGAATTTGATATTAAATGTATAGACCATAAAGCAATCAAAGGCCATGTAATAGTTGACCAGCTCGGAGAAGCGCTAGTCCAAGATGATCATCCTTTGTTCTTATATTTTCCAGATGAATCAATCTTAGCCTTTACAACATCTACTGAATGACATCTACATTTTGACAGATCACATACTAGAAATGGATCCAGAGAAGGTACCATGTTTGTAATCCCGTAGGGTGATGTCATGCCTAAATCGTAGATGATAACATTTGAATGTGTTAATAATATTGTTTAATATGAGCCTCTAGTCACTGGACTCAAGTAGTAAGCCAATGGAAAATTCAGCATCTCAAACTGTATGGCGATTCCCAACTAGTCATCTTCCAAGTGAATGATGACTATGAAACTGAAGATGATAAACTAATACCCTACAACCAGCTAGCAGACTTCCTCAAGTATTAATTTTTTACAATAAGATTTTCAACAACTTCTCAGGGTATATAACAAGCAAGTGGATGTTATGGAAACTATTTCCTCCATGATTAACATACCACACAATGAAGAACACTGTGAATTTCTAGTGGAGCAGTTATTGATCCCTACATTTGATATTCCACAATTTGAGCTTGTGTGTGAAATTGTTGGTCTTGATTTCCCTTGGTACCAAGATATCTATAATTACCTGTATGCCCAAATCCTACCTCCTAACCTATCCTACAACAAACTTTGAGCCTGTATCTGACAAGCTGCTAGATATGTCATCTTCGATGATACCCTTTTTATGAGATCCTTTGACCAAATCCTCCTCAGAAGCCTTGATTCATGAGAAGCCAAAACTTCTTTACATGAGGTCTACAATGGTATATGAAGAGCTCATTTCAATGGTTTATGCCTTGCAAATAATATATTAAGATATGGATACTATTGGCCCACTATGGAGTAAGATGCACATAAATTTGTAAAAAAGTGTTACAAGTGTCAGATACATGGTAATTTGATTCATGATCAAGCACAAGATCATTAGCTAGTCATTTCTCCATGGACTTTTTATCAATGGGTATTTGATCTCATAGGGAGTATTTCTCCTCTTTCTTCTAATGGACACAAGTACATTACAACAGCTATTGAATATTTCACCGAATGGGTGGAGGCCATCCCTATGACTTACATTACCAGCAAACAAATTTCTAATTTTTTTCTGAATTACATCATATGTCACTATGGAGTCCCTTTGGCTATCATCACTGATCATGGTATCCCTTTCCAAAATAAATATGTTATAGAGCTTTGTGAGAAATACAAAATTTTCCATGGATTTTCCAGTACATACTATCCATAAGGCAATGACTAAGCTGAGGCATACAATAAGACAATAATCAAGATACTTCAAAAAACTATCAATAACACTAGTCACGACTGGAAGCTGCAATGGAATCCATCTCTTTGGCCCTAAATAACAAACATACGCACCCCTACTGGTGCCACACCATAATCTCTAGTCTATGGTGCTGAGGTCATTCTACCTCTTGAGGTTAAAATCTCATCACTGAGAGTATCACTGCAACATGTTATTGATAATGAACACTACAAAGTTTCCTGAATGTGTGATCTTAAAATGCTAGATGAGTGAAGGAAATCCAGCTTAGTCTATTTGCAAGCATATCAAAACCATCTCAAAAGGAGCTATAACAAGAAAGTTAGAGGTCATCATTTTT
Source organism: Thuja plicata (assembly GCA_018584345.1). Taxonomy (NCBI): domain Eukaryota; kingdom Viridiplantae; phylum Streptophyta; class Pinopsida; order Cupressales; family Cupressaceae; genus Thuja; species Thuja plicata. The sequence goes on along the minus strand of MU223173.1, from coordinate 1,954,054 downwards.
AGATTGGAGATTTGGTTCTGAAAATGAATTACAAGACCCAGCCACACAAAGAGAATACTGGCAAATTTGAACCAAACTGGGAAGGACCCTATATAGTCACTGTAGTATATGGGTCCAGAGTCTATCAGCTTAGAACACCAATGGGAGAGCCATTTTCATAAGAAGTGAATAATATGAATCTCTGCAAGTACTACACATGATGCTCAAAAAAATTGAAAAGAGTTCTTGAAAAAAATACAAAAAAAAAAGAGAAAAAGAAAACAAAAAGTGAAAAAGAGAACAAATGGTTGCCTTCATGAAAACCTGGTAAACAAGCTTCTTGGCATGCACAAATAGAAACAAAGAGAAAAATCTCATCCATAAGTGAAAATATGGTAAACAGGCGCTTTGGGAAAGTACCATGGTGAAAACCTAACAAACAGGCACCACATGTAGTAAGTTGTTGCTCCGACGTCTATCATGATTCCACCTAATGTTCAATTGTCCTTTCCTAATCATATCCATCACCTTGAGTTGACCCTAGTGCCCCTTTATTGCATGTAACTGGTTGATATTGTTTTTCCTTTCCTTGTTACACCTAGTGTGTACATATCTTGTCCTTGGCCTCTGTATATAGTCTATGTCCTGTCTGGGGGTAGATTCCTTGCAATGCTTGAATTTGAATTTGAACTGGGGGAAATACCTTGAACGTGGTTGATCCATGGGGTTCCTCGCTTTATAAAATTGGAGATAAAAACATGTAAATATCTAAATGTCCTGAAAACCCCCTAAAAATCCAAATAAGAAGCTGAAAAAATCCTTAAATTTTGCATAATATCTTGAAAAAATCTTTAAAAATCCAAAAGTGATCCTAAAAAAAATCTTTAAAATTTGAATATGATCCTGAAAAATTCAAAACAAATCACATATAATGGTAAATAAAAATCTCTAAAAATCATAAAAAGTCATTAAAAATCTCTAAAAATCATAAAAAGTCATGAAAAATTCTCTAAAAAGCATAAAAAGTCATGAAAAATCCTAAAAATTGTAAAAAAATCTTGAAAAGAAAGTTCATCACAAAACAAATTCAAATATCTAAAAAACCCTAAACATTGAAAAATCTCTTCAAAAATCTGCAATAAAATTATACATATTCATTTTCTTTTGCGGCGCAACCAGCATGTATGCAGACATCCATGGAAGATGATCATAATAATGTGCTTAATGAAATCACGCTTCAAACAACAAAATCGTGCTGAAATATGTGAATCAACACTCAATCTGGTTGGACTTATTCAATCTTTTGATCTCTAATATCAACCACTCAACCTATCCAACCTATCAGTCAATCATCCAGTTAGTCAATCAAAATCAAACTATCAAACAAAAACACTAAAAAATACAAGTAACAATAAGATGAGAATGGCTATTGGCTCACATGTATAAGTGAGTGTTTTATCTTTTATTGATTTTATTTGGTCATTTTCCATGCTACTCAATGATATTATTGAGTTATGAGAGTGGTCGTGATGGTTAATGATCGGTTTTTATTTTGCCTTCGGTCTATTTGATATTCTCATGAAATTTTGGGGCATGCCTTCCATATGCTTCAGGGTGGATAAGATCATTCTCTGTCTACATCATTTTTGTTCATGCAAAATGATTTCTTTCTCACTTTTGCTCTTTGTGCCACGATGCACCACATCCATTTTTCCATATCAAAATAAGCTCTTATGACATAAATGCACTTATGAAAGAAATTTTTTTCCCTCTTACTAACATTTCTTCATTTAATTTCTTCTTTCTCCTAACACTTCTTCAGTCAGGCCTTGCATTCACCTTGGTCTAATAATATGGTAAATCAAAAACATGTGCATCCTGTATACATGTATTTTATAAACAAAAAACTCCAAAAACATGTGCATCCTACATACATGCATTTATAAACAAAAAATTCCAAAAATACATTTACATTATGCATTCATACAGTTCCAAAAGCTACAAAATTAAAAAAATGTTGCATTCATACATGTATATTGCATAGAAAATAAATGCATCAACATATCTAAGCATCATAATATAACAGGAAAGTAAAAGCATACACATCCATCATGTACATAAGCAAAATCATGATAAAGTAACTGCATATCGTATATATCTTAAAAAGTATCAGAGTACAAAAATCAAGGTGTCTATATGCACTAAGGCTCACATGATCATGATATATCAGATGTCTATCAAAAATCTCCCTCTTTTAGAGAGAGTCTCCTATCAGCCTCCACTCTCTCAGTCCTCCTAATCTTTGTCTTGTCTAGAGGATGATGCTCCTCTTGCCTATTGTCTTGTCTGCTCTGGTCTAGGTGGTCTCCTCGGTCCTGCCACTTTGTCGCTGCTTAGTGTCCTCTGTGAATGTGATCTGCTAGAATAAGATTTGTAGCTTGACACACATTGATCTTGTGGTATATCTCTCATGTACATGTCCTTTTGGTATTGTGCCTCTTCCTGAGAATCCCCTAGCATATTTTCTATCCTATTCTTGAAGATTTATCTCTCTCTCATAAATATCTCAATGGTAGTATTCCTCCCAACATTATGATGCCATGTAATTTGGTTAAAAACCTACCAGCTAGAGATTATTTTTATGGGTAGTCATTGGCGATAATATGTTATCATGTGTAGTCCATGGTGGCTTAAAACAAAAATATGGCATCATCAAAGTCACTTTGGTATTCAAATTGACTGGTGTGATCTTCTTGGATTTAAAAGGAAATAATTCACAAAATTTGGGAGGAGAATTTATGGATGACCATACGTTGTTAAAAGTTTCCATATTTGGAACAGGAAGGAAAGAGTAATGGCGAGGTTGTGGAACATGGCTTTTATGCTAGCTAGCATGCACATGCTTGGAAGCTTCAAATGACCTTCACTTCTTCCCTCTGCAAACGCTACCAGACACTGGGATTAATAGAAACTATATACGGTCTTAAAAGTGCATCCATCTTCATTGCCTCTACTACTACCCTTGCCTCTATCCACTAATTCTTTTCCCATCCTCTAGAAATAACCCTGCAAGCAACATTTTGGTTTCCTAGATAAACTGTTCCAAATTCTCTATTTATTGGGGGCACAATGCAATCAACTCGAAAGGTTAACTCCTTTCCAATACAAAGCTTCCTCAAAAGTCTCTACTCTTCCAAGAAAATGGATCATCCTTAGTCCCTCTACGAGCCAATTTGGGTGCTATAATATGTGCTAGCATGATTGTCTTTTCTGGTGGTATCTCTATCTTTACACTCCCTATTATAAGAACACTATCACCAAAAGGCACTGATTTTACTTTCCCTCTCAGCCATCTTGAAACTAATGGTTTTGAAGACATATTCAATAATTTAATTTATCCAAACATGGCCTACTGTGAAAATGGGCCAAAAAAATATTGAATTGGCAGCCACAACAACCAATGCTTTTATACCTCTGCAAACTAGTCCCATAAATAGCAACTGGCCTAAGGAATTAGCATTAAAAACTAAATGAACAGTCTGATGAGACCATAAGATTTGGTGAACTCATATATTTCCATGCTAAGAAAGACCCTCTAAAATGGTTTTTCATGAAGGTGCATAGGTTGAAAGATCTTAATCACCAAACTTGGAAATTTTCTACTTCCTGTCATTTCACATGCAAAACAATTGATAAATGATTGTGCAATTGGCTCTGAAAAAATATCAAAAATGCCTTGAGATCCTGCTACTAATCATGGTAGTAGATTTATATACAAGGAGTAAAGATCCAAAACTATCATCTCAAAAAAACCATTTGATACAAAGTTACAATCCTCTGAAAATGACTGTTCTGCAAATGCAACTCCGTCCCAACTTGAAACCTGAAAAAAATGTATGTAGATTTGTAGTCACAAATCTATCAAATGAACCCCTTCTAGTCTAAAAAAATGGACATGGATTCACTTTCACACAAAGAGTACAAGGTTTCAATTATTTTTCTCTGATGCTTAACTAGTCAACCAACACTACTCTTCAAAATTAGCCTTTAAACAACTTTCTTAATTCAAATTCAGTAACACTACATGAACTTAATTTGGAATGGGCTGAGAAAAATGGCCAAATAGATTGGCCCTAGTCTGAAAACCTTCATGATGGAACATTTTCATGGTTAAAATGTAGGGGAACATTGATGCAGGAGCATCTTGGGTTCTTTGGCAATCCTGATCAACCAAAAATATGTCTGCTTTGGTTTAATAGCTTGTTGGAGGCTGCTCGGTAACTGCTTTTGCTGGGTCGGTGGAAGACATGTTTTTTCTTCGCTTAGGCTTAGTTACTTTTTTCTATCTTGCTTTACCAATAGGTCTCAATATTTGTTTGGCTACTCGGTGGTTTTTCACCGACTCGTCTCTATGCTCGGTTAGCTTTCTTACCGAGTTGTGTATTTTGATGTTGAATCTTTTGGCCGACTTCTGCATTTAATTTTTGTAGCATAATTATTGTTGCAATATCTCATTGGGATTTGTGTGTACCTAAATCTAGGTATTTTTGTTTCCTATGTTGGATCTTTAGGATCCGAGTGTCGACCTCTTTGGTGGACTCTTGTATATATTTGGTTTTTTGTTCTTAGATTTGGGCATAATTTTGGATATAGAAGATATTGTTAGCAGATTCAGATGGTAGGTCTGTGACCTCACATGTATGAATATTATCTTATAAAGATCTAGATGTATATGGCCAAAACCAAAAAATCCTTATAGCATGACATGTAATAAGTTTGATGAAATAAAATAAAGTTATGCTATTTCTTCTCTCCCTTTCTGCGTTGTTGCTTCTGAGTTGTTCTACAAGCAGGCTTGGATAGATGGGAGTGCCTTGCACAAATATTGTTTGTGCCCTCCTTGTGTTAGGTGGTATCAGAGTGAATGTCAGATCTAGGTTCCTTCATTTAAACCCTAACCCTATTTGGTTGATATTTTTGTGGGGTAGCGAATTGTGATCTGACGTACATTTGCAAAGGGTTTCAAGATGGTTCATGAGAGAGGAAATGCATATCCAGGTCTAGCTGATATGCTAAGAAAAATTACTAGAAGATTGGAAGTTGTTGAGACATCCCAGTGTAGAGGAAGGCATCTTGAATATGTTAGTGATGATGAAGTTGAAGAAGTGAAAGGATAAGTTGCACCTGCACCTATCATGGATCAGGAAGAGGAGAGATTCTAAAGAGCATTAACAAGTTTGAAGTCCACACCTCAGTTTAATCCTTCTGAGTATAGTGTAAAGATGGATTTTGATGAATTGATAGACTAGATAACCGAGATGGAGAAGTAATTTGAGTATGAGAATGTATCATAGGAGAAGAAAGTAAAGATTGCAAGTACAAAGTTGAAAGGTCATGCACCCTTGTGGTGGGAGCACCTGCAATTGGATTGAAAGAAGGATAAATAAAAGATTAAGGTATGGGATAAGATGATAAAAAAAATGAAAGGAAAGTTTATACCTTATGATTACCAGATTAACCTAGTTAGGAGAATGCAAGTTTTGAAGCAGAAAGATAGAACGGTAAAAGATTACACTGAGGAATTTTACAGATTAGACATCAGACCTGGACATGTTGAAGATGAAGTGGAAAGAATAGAAAGGTATTTGAGTGGATTCAAAATTTATATACAAGATGAGATCAACTTGGTAAAGATGGAGACCATTGAAGAGGCATATCAGTTTGACCTAAAAGCTGAGGAAAAATTGAACAAAAGATGTGAACAAAGGAAATAAGGAAGAGGTGGTAGATTCCCTAGAGCAAGAGGTATATCTTATGGTGAAAACAATAGATCTAATCTAGACAAGAAAAATCAAGAAAAAACATATCAAGACAAAGGCAAGACCAAGTGGAAAGGTGGAAGTTTATTCTAAGGAAGAGGAGACTACTCCTGAGGTGGATATTAAAAACGAGGGTTCCAAGGAACTTGCTAAAATTGTGGTGAAGAAGGACATAGATCTTTTGAGTGTACACATGCAAGAAAGAAAGTTGGTAGTAGTAGAAATGCTTTGGTGCAAGAAGAGTCACTGAATGAACCTAAGAAGGAAGGGAACCTAATGTTTGGAATAATATTATAGAGTGAGAATAATAAGCAAGATCCTATAAGGAAAAGTTTGGTCAAGACCAGATGCAGAGTTGCAGATAAATTTTGGAAGGTAATTGTTGATAATGGAAGCTCGGAAAATCTAGCATCAGAGGAGATGGTCACAAAGTTGTAGCTGGAAAGAATGAAACATCCAAAGCCCTATCAGATTTCATGGATCAAGGAGGAGCATACATTATGGTGAGTGAACAATGTTTTTTGAATCTAAAGATTGGAAATTATTATGATAAAGTGTTGTGTGATATCATGCCAATAGATTGTTGTCATATTTTGTTGGGTAGATCTTGGCAATATGATAGACATGAAATACATGATGGAAGAGTGAATAGATATACTATTTGGGTTGATGGAAAGAAGCACATCTTGTTACCTTTGGTTGAAGAATACGTTGGAGAAATATGTACATCTATGAAAGTTTGTTTGATGGAAGGTAGACAGTTTGTTAAGGATTTGAAAAGAAATGATATTTGTTATACTTTGCTTCCTAACAAACTGAGTGAGAATACAGAAGATGAAGCTCCTGCAAAGGTTGAGAAATTAGTTATGGAGTACAAGGAGATCATTTCAGATAATGTACCTGAGGGTTTTCCACTGATGAGAGATATTAGTCACTGTATGGATTTGATTCCTGGAGCTAGTTTTCCAAACAAGGCACCACACCGATTGACACCGACTAAAAATGAGGAACTCAACCAACAAATTCGTGAGTTGTTGAACAAGGGTTTGATCAAAGAAAGTTTGAGTCCATGTGTAGTACCAATAGTGCTAGAACCTAAGAAGAATGGAGAATGGTGAATGTGTACTGATTCAAGAGAAATAAAAAAGATAACAATTAAGTATAGATTTTCGATACCGAGGATGGATGATATAATAGATTGTTTGAGTGGAGAAAAATACTTTACCAAAATTGATTTGAAGAGTGGATATCATCATATCAGACTCAGAGAGGGTGATTAATGGAACACTACTTTCAAGACAAAAGAATTTTTTTATGAGTGGTTAGATATGCCCTTTGGTTTAACTAATGCATCGAGTACATTTATGAGATTGATGAATGAGGCTTTGAAGAAATTCTTGAATAAATGTATGATTGTATACCTGGATGATATTCTAAAATTAAGTTTGACTAGAGAAGAGAATTTGATGCATATAAGACAAGTATTGCAGAGATTGAAAGAGGAAAAGTTGCTAATAAATTTGAAAAAGTGTTTCTTTGTGAAATAATAAATTGTATATTTAGGTTTTGTGATTTCAGATGATGGTTTGGAGATGGATCCTAAGAAATTTGAAGTTATACTTAGTTGGCCTACACCTGAGAATGTGAGTGAGGTAAGATCCTTTCATGGATTGGCAAGTTTTTACAAAAAAAATCATCAAAAATTTCAGTTCTATTTGTAATGCTATGAATGAGACAATGAGGGGAGACAAAATAGAATTCATATGGACACGTGGAGTTGATAAGAGTTTTGAGATTTTGAAACAAAAGGTTGATAAATTACCTGTATTAGCCTTACCTGATTTCAATAAGGTATTTCAAGTTGAATGTGATGCAAGTGGAAGTGCAATAGGAGCTATGTTAACTTAAGAAGATAAACATGTTGCTTTCTTTAGTGAAAATTTGAATGCTTCTAAGAGGAAATATTTTTTCTATGGTCAAGAATTTTATGCTATTATTCAAGCTCTTAAGAAATGGAGACATTTTTTGATGCTAAGTGAATTTGTGCATTATATTGACCATAAGGCTTTACAATATTTGGGTATTCATAGTAAGTTGAATCATAGACATATGAAATGGGTAGAGTATTTTCAGAGTTTCACATTTGTGATAAAGCATAAGAGTGGAGTTTCTAACTGAGTTGCTAATGCATTAAGTAGAAGAAAATATTTGTTGACTAAAATGAGAATTGAGGTTCTTGGTTTTGATGACATGAAGAATTTTTATGAAAATGACCCTGATTTTTTTTAGCCATGGAGAGTGTGCAGTGCACCTATTCCAAATCAATCAAGTAAGTATGAAGATTATTTCATTCAAGAATATATGTTGTTCAAAGGTATTCAATTGTGTATAACAAGAGGATCAATGAGAACTAATTTGATCAAGGAAAAACATAGTAGTGGTTTGGCTGGACATTTTGGAATTGATAAGACATTAATTTTTCTTAAGGAAAGGTATTTTTGGCCTTACTTGTATAATGATATTCAGAAATTTGTGAAAAGTTGTGGAGTTTGTTAAGTTGCAAAAGGAGTAAGTCAAAATAAAGGATTGTATACACCGATTTTTGTCCTGAAGAAACCTTGGAGTGATATCAACATGGATTTTGTTATTGGCTTACCAAGGACAACAAGAGGTAATGATTCCATATTTTTTGTTGTGGATAGATTTTATAAAATGACACATTTCATACCATGTAAGAAAACATCAGATGAAATACATATAGTAGATCTTTTCTTTAAGGAGATTTTTAGATTGCATGGATTACCGAAGAGTATCATCTCTAACCAAGACAATAAGTTTGTTAGCTATTTTTGGAAAACACTTTGGAAGAAGTTGGACACTACTTTGAAATATAGTTCTAGATTCAATCCACAGATAGATGGAAAAATAGAGGTTGTAAAACAAAGTTTGGGTAACTTTTTAAGATGCTTAGCTGGAGACACACCGACTAATTGGGATTTGATGTTAGCATAAGATGAGTTTGCATATAACAGTTCAGTGAATAGAAGTATTGGGAAAACACCTTTTGAGATTGTTCATGGCACACAACCAAGAGGTATATCATACTTGAGAGATATTTTTGGAGAAGAGAAGAGAATAGAAGTGATGAAGGAGAGAAATTTGCTGATTTTATGAAAACATTGCATGAGGAAGTGAAACATAACTTGGAGCAAAGTAATCATAAATACAAGGATAGTGCAGATAGATCAAGGAGACATCAAACTTTTGAAGTTGGTGGTGCATTTATGGTCCATTTGAAGAAAGGCGGATTTCCTATTGGAACATATGGTAAATTGAAAATGAATAAATTTGTTCCTTGCAAGATATTGAGAAGATTTGATAGTAGAAATGCATATGAAGTAGAATTACTTGATGACATGGATATATCACCTATATTCAATATTTCACACTTGTATGAATATCATGAACCTAATGAGGAAGTGACAGTATTGATTGATTATCCTAAGAAATAGAGAGAAGAAGTTGAGCAGATTTTGAGACACATAATTGGCAGAAGTACAAGAGGAAAGAATTACATGGAGTATCTGATAAAATGGAAGAACAAAATGATTGAGGAATCATCTTGGATTTATTAATCTAAGTTGGATTAAATTAAGGTTGGACCTAACAAATGATTCAAAGAATCATTTCTTTTAACCCCAGGTGTCTGATGCAGAACAATCTTGGTTTCTTTGGCAATCTTGATCAACCAAAAATATGTTTGCATTGGTTTAGTAGCTTGTTGGAGGCTGCTCAGTAAAGTGCTCGATAACTACTTTTTCTCGATCGATGGAAAACTTGTTTTTTCTCCATTTTGGCTTGGTTACCTATTTCTATCTTTCTTTACCAACGGTTCTTGGTAGTTGTTTGGCTACTCAATGGGTTTCCACCGACTGGTCTATGTGCTCGGTTGGCTTTCTTACCGAGTTGTGTATTTTGATGTTGTATCTTCTAGCCAGCTTCTGCATTTAATTTTTGTAGCATAATTAATGTTGGGATCTCTCATTGGGATGTGTGTGGACCTAAATTTGGGTCTTTTTTGTTTCCTATGTTGGATCTTTAGGATCTGAGTGTTGACCTCTTTGGTGGACTCTTTGATGACCTGTAACTAATTGAATGTTTGAAGATGTTAAGTTGATGATCATGCAATGCATTAAATCAGTTAATGTATTGTATTGCCATTGATTTCAACTTGATATAATCTGTATGGTCATAACTATACTACCAAAGACTTCAAAGAACCAATGAATCAAAGGCTATGCTATCAGTATTCCATATAAGTCAAGTATTCACAAAGTGACTATATACACTGACAGAGTGCACACCGACGGTCAGAGAAAAAGAGAAAAATCACAATGTTACCCAATGAGAAAATTCACAGCACTACCAATGAGCAAAGTTACAGTGTTGCCTGATGAGCAAAGCATAGTATAACCTGATAGACAGAATCACAGTGTTGTCCAACGAACGGAGTTCTCAAAGACAACTGAAGTCACACTGACGGAACAGTCAGTTATCACCGATGAATAACTGAAGTGTTGACCAAAAGAATAGAGAGTTCAGAAATGACAAAATTCTTATCTGTCAGGAGCTAAAGATAGACTTAACTGTTACTTATCATTGTTTTAATCATCCAGATAAAGCCAGAGATAAGTAATTTATTTAAAGATGATTTGTCTAGTTGGAAAGAAGATCTCAACGAGATAAAACTGGAGTTTTTCTTTAAATCTATTGGCAAGAATTGTGGAACACACAAGATCAAGAAAGCTAAGAAATGGTAAAATCATGTCTATAAAGAGACAAACCCAATTCATTATGAATTGTGGGGTGAAGATGAGAAAAGAGGAAAGATGCTAAAGAAATTCTGAAGGAGAAGAAAGTCTTCATTTAGTCCTGATCAACATGCTGAGGAAAGAGCTAGATTCTGTAGACACCGATGAATAGTGAGACATCATCATAGAGTAGAACAGTGTGGAGCAAAGGTATTGAATTGATTATATTGATCAGAGAGGTAATGCGCTTACAATAGATCTAAAAATATGCAATTCAAGTTGTATGTGTGAACAAATCACTTTACTATTTTAGTTTAACCATTGAAGCATCAAGTCTCTTAATCGAGCAGGACTTAACAGTCTTCTATAATTAAGATACATCCCAAGGAGTATCAAGAATTTTGATCATACAAAGTAGCATTGGATATGCCCGATACCTATTGAAAGGCCAAGTGAGTGTTTGATCAAGGATGGTAGCATTAGATGATAGATACTAAGTGACAAACTATCTTTCTAAATCCTCTAACAAGGTCACACCTAATAGTCTGTTTGTAACCTTTAAGAGGGTTGGCTCTTAATCGAGCTCACTTCATAAGAGTAAAAGTTTGGGGTACCGGTCCTAGTGGTTTTTCCTTTAACAGGGGTTCCACATTAAAAATCCATGTGCTATGTGTTTATAAGTCATTTCTTTATAGTTTTGCATTTCACATAGTTAACTCTGGATTGATCATTATACTCTATTTATTTACTGTGTTTCGGTAAATGAATGACTGCTTATCAGTAAAAATATAGAAGAAGTTTTTACAAAGCAATTTGACAAGTAGTAAATTGATATAAGTATTTCAATGCATTCATCTTGTAGGACAAAAGATAACTAGAGGCATAATTTGTGGTTATAAGTTTTAAGGGTTGATTTAAGAATTAATTTTTGAGGCCACTGATTCACCCCCCCCCTGCTCTCAGTTATTACTAACAATTGGTATCAAAGATTGTGTGCTTAGAAGGAAGGTTTCAAGACCTAAGCTAAAGATCACAATATGAACAGATGAGATTTGCCCAAGTTGAACAAAGATAATTTTTCTTCATGATAGAGCAGAATAAGACCCCACCTATCAGCTATTGGAAATGATGTTACTCAATACTTAGATAATAAATATTTGTTTCCCACAAGAGCACCCATAGTTGAACAAATGGGAGAGAAGCATGAGCACAACTACATGATGATAGAGCTTTCTTCCTCACTCTCTGATGCTGAGTTTTAAGATGTCAAACCTGCAAGACTGCAAAGCAGATGTGGGACAAATTGATGCTTGTACATGGTGGTGACAAGAATGTTTTGAGAGCCAAGGCAGAAAGCCTTAGAGGAAATTTTGATGATCTCAAAATGAAAGAAGGTGAAAACATCACATAGTACAGTACAAGAATCAAAGAGGTAGTCAATTCTATCCGAGGAGTTGGAGGTGTACTAGAAGAAGATATAGTGGTAAGTAAAATTCTAAGAACCTTGTTGCCTACTTATGCTATTAGAGTATCTGCCATTCAATAAATGAGAGAAGTAGCAAATAACATTGTTACTCTAGATAGTTTGATTGGAAGACTGATTTCATTTGAGATGAATAACTTTGATAATAGTGTCTTACCAAACATAGAGTATGCATTCACTTCTATGAGAATAAGTAAATCAAGTCAAAAACACACTATGAGAAAGGATAGTGATAGTGAAAGTGAAGAAGAGAATCTTGATGAAATTGAAGCACTTATGGCTAGAAGAATGCAGAGAGGCAAAGGTAAGTACAAAGGTAAATTATCACTTGTTTTTTTTAATTGTAAAGAGATTGGACACTTTGCTGCAAGATGTCCTAACAGAAGAAAAGATGATAGAAGTAATGATAAATCATTTGAGAAGAAGTTTGACAGAGGTGATTACAGAAGCTACCGACAATCAGAAAGAAGAGATACCTGAGGCTACAAGGACAAAGGAAAGAAGGTCAGTTACCAAACTAAATGCAAAGATGAAGATACTGACACCGAATTTGATGAAGACATTGAAATGGTGTTTGTGGCAGTAAAAGATGATTCAGATGATGATGAAGAAAGGTATGTAGAAACAGCACTCATATCTAAAGTTAGTAAAAATGATGTATGGATCATAGATAGTGGCTACACTCACCATATGACCGGTGACAAGAAAAAGTTTGAGACTTTTGAATACTATAATAGTGGTTTAGTAAGAATGGGTAATGATACACCTTGTCCAGTTGAAGGTAGAGGAACCATAATGTTGAATAACTAGATAAAATGTGAAAATGCTTATTAGGTGAATGGATTGAATTATAATCTGTTCAGTGTTTCTCAGTTGAATAATTCAGGTCACAAAGTTGCATTTGAAAATAAGAAGGCAAAGATCTTCAATAAATTAGGAATTTTGATTGGTACCGGTGAGTAGACAAAAGGTAACTTATTCTATCTGAATGATATTGACACCACTTGTTTGATTGCTACAAAAAAATACATATGGTTATGGCACAAAATATTGTGTCATTTGAACTTTGAAAACATGATAAAGATAAGAAAAAAGAGAAATGTAAGAGGTTTACTGATGATGACTAAACCCAACAATATCATGTGCAAAAATTGTCAAAAAGGTGAAATGACAAAGTCTAGTTTCAAAAGCAAAACACATACATCTGATGCAATTCTAGAATTAGTCCATAATGATCTATGTGGACCAATGAGGATGGAGAGCTACTATGGAGATAAGTATTTTATTCTCTTTGTTGATGAATTTTCTAGAATGATGATAGTTATGTTTCTAAAACATAAATCAGAAGCATTCAAGATGTTTAAATGTTACAAAGAAATGGTTGAGAAATAAAGTGGTAAGGAATTAAAATGCTTAAGATCAAATAGAGGAGGGGAATTTATTTCAGATGAATTCACTAGCTTTTGCAATGAGAATGGAATCAAAAGACAGGTCTTTGTACTAAGAACACCACAGCAAAATGGAATTGTTGAAAGAAGGAACAGATCCATTGTTGATTGTGCAAGGACACTGATGATAGAGAAAGGAATCACTCAAATCTTCTAGAGGGAAGCTGTCAATACTGCTATTTACACATTGAACAGAGTACAATTGAAGAAAGACACCAAGAAGACACCTTATGAGCTTTGGTATGGTCACACACCCAATGTAAGTTACTTCAAAAAATTTGGTAGTCAATGTTATATCTTAAAAGATGATAGAAATGGAAAACTTGACTCCAAGAGTGATGAAGGAATATTTCTAGGGTATTCCACCAAAAGCAAGGCTTATAAATTTCTCAATAAAGCCTCTAACAAAATTGTTGAAAGTGCAAATGTAAAGATAGATGAATTTGCAGAGACGAATGAAAAGGAAAGCACAAAAGAACCAGAGGACTACATTAGGTTTGTTTACAATGAGGAACCTAACACTCTACCTGACCAAAAATGTAGAGCTCCTGAGCAACAGATCATTACACCTGACCATCAGGCTGTAAATACCGACAATCAGGATATTGCTCAAGATGATGTACCAAATGATGGAGAGCAAAATGAAGGACAAAATGATGATCAAGATGATAGACAAAGAGTTGAACCTATACTTGCAAGATATGTTAGAATGAACCATCCATACAACCAGATCATAGGAGACAAGAAGGTTGGTATGAGAACCAAAAGTAAGTCTCTAAACACAAGATGTCTTATTTGTGATTATGAGCCCAAATTTGTCAATGATGCACTTGATAATGATGAATGGATAAGTGCTATGAATGAAGTGAGTGAGAAAATAGAGAAAAAAAAGACATGGACACTTGTACTGAGACCAGATGACAAGAATGTCATCGGTACAAAATGGATATTCAGGAATAAACTGAATGAGAATGGAGAAGTCACCTGAAACAAAGAAAGACTAGTATATAAGTGGTATGCACAAGAAGAAGGAATTAACTATGGAGAGACCTTTGCACCCATTTCTAGGCTAGGAGTGAGAATTCTACTTGCTTATGTTGCATATAAAGGCTTCAAGGTATACCAAATGGATGTCAAGTCTGCATTCCTAAATAGAATACTTGAGGAAGAGGTATACATTGAGAAACTAGAAGGGTTTATTGATCCTGACAATAGGAACATGGTATGCAGACTACACAAAGCCTTGTATGGATTGAAACAAGCACCCCAAGCCTAGTATGAAAGACTTCATTCCTATCTCATAAGTATTGGATTTGTAAGGACTAGTGAAAATAGTAATCTTTATTTAAAGGAAGATATCGATGCTAACATTTTGATTGCTGAAATATTTGTTGATGACATCATATTTAGAGGAAATGATATGCTATGCAAGTCATTTTCAAATGAAATGAGAAAATATTTTGAGATGTCTATGTTTGGAGAGATCAAGTTCTTTCTTGGTCTATAGATCATACAACAAGATGAAGGTATTTTCATTACACAATCCAAATACATCAAGGAAGTGCTGAAAATATTCAAGATGGAAGAATCCAAGCCAGTTGGAACACCGATGGCAACTGGATGTAAACTGACAAAGGAGGACAAGTCATCAGAGGTAAATCAAATTTTGTATAGATCAATGATTGGAAAACTCATATATGTTGTACATACTAGACCAGATATTGCACATGCAGTAGGAATAGTTGCAAGATTTTCTGCTAATCTCAGAGAATCACATATGACTGTTGTGAAAAGAATCCTAAGATATCTAAAGAATACCAAGGAATATGGCTTATGGTATAGAAGAGAAGGAAAATTTGAATTTAAGGTCTTTACCAACGCTGATTGGGATGGAAATATTGATGACTGGAAGAGCACAACTGGAGGAGCATTCTTTATGGGTGACAAACTTGTCACATGGATCAGCAAGAAGCAAGGATGCATCTCTTAGTCTACTGCAGAAGCAGAGTATGTTGTTGCTGCTACAAATTGCTCAAATATTGCATGGATCAAACAGTTACTGGAAGGTATGCACATGCAAATTATTGAACCAGTAATTATCTACTGTGATAATACCAGTGCAATCAACATTTCAAAGAATCTAGTCATGCATGCTAAAACAAAGCGTATTGCCATCAAGTATCATTATTTGAGAGAACAAGTTTAGGAAAAGGAAGTGATACTTGAGTATGTGCAATCAAAGGAACAATTGGTCGATATCTTCACCAAGCCACTGCCCAAGGATGCATTTGAATACTTGAGAAAGAGAGTAGGGGTCAGACCTTGTCTACTAGTCATTAAGATGACTAGAAGGCTGCATCAGCCTGCATATTATCATAATATCATTCATGTTGATGCAAGTAGAGAGATGGAATTCAAAGATACATCTATACACAACAAGGTATTTATCTACTCCAAGCACCAGAGTTATTACCAATGGATTGGGAAATTCAAGGAATATATTATGGATAGAAAGGATCTGTTTGACATTATTGTCAAACGTTTGTTTGGCATTGTTGTCAAAGGGAGAGAAATATCTCATTATCATATAGATAAAGGGAGAAATTATATCATACAGATTAATGGAGAGATTATATCCATTATCTAAGAGAGATCATATCCATCACAGTATCCAAAGGGAGAGATGTAACCAAAAAGGGAGAGTACATACAAAGGGAGAGAATTGTTGACAAGAGACATCAAAAGAATATAGATAAAGGGAGATATTATATCATACAAATAAAGGGAGAGATTATATCCATTATTAGAGAGAGATCATATCCATCACAGTATCCAAAGGGAGAGATATAACCAGAAAGGGAGACTACATACAAAGGGAGAGAATTATTGACAAGAGACATCAAAAGAAGAGAACAGTCAAAGGGAGAGAATTTGACACAGGAGGAGAACACATCACATCAAAGAAAGAAAAAAATTCTACATCTATCCAATGAAGGGATTGAAGATAGACAAGAAAGTTGTATGAAACAAATCTAAGCTATTTGAGCTTACAGAAAACCAGACATTTGTAATAGTTATATTAGGAAAGCTTGATGAAACTATATATTTCATATTGTATTAGTGATAGTATAGTATGATAATGTAGTATGTTCCCATAAATGCCAAAGGGAGAGATTGATGACATGTGACTGATTGAATATTTGAAGATGTTATGTTGATGATCATGCAAGGCATTAAATTAGTTAATGTATTGTATTGTCATTGATTTCAACTTGATATAATCTGTATGGTCATGAATATACTGCCAAAGACTTCAAAGAACTGATAAATTGAAGGATTTTCTATCAGTAATGAATATAAGTCAAGTATTCACAAAGGGACTGTATACTCCGACAGAGTGCACACCGACAGTCGGAGAAAAAGAGAAAAATCACAGTGTTACCCAACGAGAAAATTCATAGCATTATCAACGAGAAAAGTTATAGTGTTGCCCAATGAGAAAAGCACAGTATAACCTGATGGACAGAATTATAGTGTTGCCTGACGAACGGAATTCCCAAAGACAACTGAAGTCACACCAATGGAATAGTTAGTTATCACCGATGACTAACTGAAGTGTTGACCAACAGGAACAAAGAGTTCAGAAATGACAAAATGCTTAGCTTTCAAGAGCTAAAGATAGACTTAACTAATACTTATCATTATTTTAATCATCCAGATAAAGTCAGAGATAAGTAATTGACTTAAATTCGATTTGTCCAGTTGGCAAGAAGATCTCAACGAGATAAAGCTAGAGTTTTGCTTTAAATCTATTGGCAAGAATTGTGGAACACACCAAGATTGAGAAATCCAAGAAATGGTAAAATCATGTCTATAAAGAGACAAACCCAATTCATTACGAATTGTGGGGTGAAGAAGAGAAAAGAGGAAAGATGCTAAAGAAAGTATGAAGGAGAATAAATTCTTCATTCAGTCTTGATCAACAAGCTAAGGAAAGAGCTAGATTCTGCAGACATCGACGAACAGTGAGACAACATTACAGAGTAGAATAGTGTGGAGCAAAGCTATTAATTGATTATATTGATCAGAGAGCTAATACACTTACAATAGATCTAAAAATATGCAATTCAAGTTGTATGTGTGAACATATCACTTTATTGTTTCAGTTTAACCATTGAAGCATCAAGTCTCTTAACCGAGCAAGACTTAACAATCTTCTATAATTGAGATACATCCCAAGGAGTATCAAAAAGTTTGATCATACAAAGTAGCATTGGATATGCCTGATACCTATTGACAGGCCAAGTGAGTGTTTGATCAAGGATGGTAGCGTTAGATGCCAGATACTAAGTGACAAACTATCTTTCTAAATCCTCTAACAAGGTCACACCTAACAATGTGTTTGTAACCTTTAACAGGTTTGGCTCTTAACCGAGCTAACTTCAGAAGAGTGAAAATTTGGGGTACCGGTCCCAGTGGTTTTTCCCTTAATAGGGTTTCCATGTTAAAAATCCATATGTTATGTGTTTATAAGTCAATTCTTTGTAGTTTTGCATTTCACATAGTTAACTCTGGATGTATCTGTATACTCTGTTTATTTACTATGTTTTAGTAAATGAATGACTGCTTATCGATAAACATACAGAAGAAGGTTTTACAAAGAAATCCAACAAGTAGTAAAGTGATATAAGTATTTCAAGGCATTCATCTTGTAGGACAAAAGATAACTAGAGGCATAATTTGTGGTTATAAGTTTTAAGGGTTGATTTAAGGATTAATTTTTGAGGCCACTGATTCACCCCCTCCCCCCCCCTCAGTTATTACTAACACTCTTGTATATATTTGGTTTTTTGTTCTTATATTTGGGCATGATTTTGGATATAGAAGATAGTGTTAGCAGATTCAGATGGTAGGTCAATGACCTCACATGTATGAAGATTATCTTATAAAGATCTGAATATATATGGTCAAAACTAGGAAGGCCTTATAGCCCGACATGTAATAAGTTTGATGAAATAAAATAAAGTTATGTTGTTTCTTCTCTCCCTTTCTGTGTTGTTGCTTCTGAGTTATTCTGAAAGGAAGCTTGCATAGCTGGGAGTGCCTTGGTCCCTTATTTTTCATGCCCTCCTTGCGTCAAATATTCAATTCATTTTTTCCCTCAAATTGGTGCAACTCGTAAGACCTCCAAGTAGGGTACTTTGTACTTCTACAATTCACATCTAGAGAATCAGAATAAATTACAAACCAAATGGCCCTAGAAAACTTATCATATGAATCCACAAAGATCAAAATGAATATGTAAACTCAACTTCATGTCTATAATGTCTCAGAACAATCCTTATGCCATAAGGTTCAACTAGGCCTAAGATACAAACCCCCAAAGTAGGTCACTTAGTAAAAACTAAAACTATGCAAAGTGCAGATTTGTGTCAACACCTCCGAACGGGAATCTCAAAAACATATCCAATCTGACTTATGAAAGCTGCAAACCAATACATTTTCTCCATGAAGGGTGATGAACATATTCCTCAAGTTATTTCTTCAAGATAATCTTTGGGTCTCATTTTACTTTCTACCCAAGTAGGCTCTTTCAAAAGTTTACAGGGGTATTGACTTTGTGTTTTAGAGAAATTTTTAACTCGATCACTCCAAATTTATCCAAAATTTTAGAATGATAACAGTGGCTCTGATTGGTGATGCATTCTCCTTATGCACATGTAGAGGACTTAGAATCTCATGGTGGAGTAGACCATTCAGATATATCAGACTACTTCTCTTCACTTCAAAAATTGGGTTCCTTATTGAAAACCACACACCAAACACTGTTGAAACCAAAGCAACTGTACAAATTTACAAATTATTTATAGATGGACCAAAGCCACAAAACTAATATCAATGCTTACCTCTATCAAATATCTAATTTTCATTTCCATGTACCAGAGGTAAACTAAAATCACTACTTACATCTACCTTATCAAACACACTGCCATATGTTTTCAACATATCATACAAAATGAAATCAACATACTCACTACCAATTGGAAACACAAAATCATCAAATTTTTGAGAATGTTGATCATTTTGAAACAAAAAAATTTCACACCCTTCACTACCACCAACAGGCTGAAAAGAGAAAAAATTCAACCCCTTCATATGGATGGAAACATCAGACATATTTTGAATACTAGTTTGCACCAAAGAATAAATCTCATTGATTATAACAACTTGCAAACTAGAATGAGACACATCCAGATAAAACCTTGACTGCATAAAACTAGAGATAGCTTGCTAATCACAAATTTTATCAGCATCTTCCAAACATGAAAATGTATCATCAAATAATGGCTCACTTATCATTTGCAAATCTTAAAAAACACATGTAGACTTATCCCCTTTTTCAAAAGAAAAATCAGCGCCGGATTCTTTCATGTAGAGTCCATCCAAGTCAAAATGTATATTAGTGTATGACTCTTCATACTCATCATACACAACTTTTGCAAAATTTTCACACTCATGTGGACTTTGATCTTGCACATTATTTGACTCAAAGGTAGGAAAAGAAAACTCATCATATGTATCACACTTCACATCCATCAGCATATCATCATTATCAAAACATATATAAACTGGGTATTGTGAAGTAAAGTCCACTTTAGGTGCATACCTCTGAAAATCAGCAGCTAAGAGTTCTGAAATTTTCTCACTGGTTAATGGGGATTGGACTTCATGTTCACTTTCTTTGGCCTCTTTCTCAATGCTGCAGATATCTTCCCAATCAGAAGCAAGGATTAACACCTCTTGTCTCATGTCAATATGTTAAAAGGAATCATCAGAGCAACTTTCATTTGCATCATAATTATCCTCTAGTTGTTCACAAAAATCTTCCATGACATGCTGAGTATAAACTTCATTAGTTTGGTTGCAAACATCTTGAAGACTGAGCTCATTAACATTGTTATCAATATTCCTCAAATCTAAAAACTTAGTAACTTCACTGTCATTCATATCATAGCAACCAATAATGTTTGCACCTTCCTTAAACTGAATAGAGAAATCTGCACTATTATGTTGGGAAGAAGAAATATATACAGACTTAACAAAAAAACTATCAACTATAGATTCATCTTCAACATTGTGATATTTATTGACTCCATCATCAGCATAACTACAATCAAGAATAAGTGTATTTTCAGATTCAGATTTGTGAATCCAAACTATCCATTTTCTAGCATGTTCAATGCCTTCTTCTCTAAGGGATGCAAATCAATTGACTGATTCAGGTACACAAATCTCTAGAAACAAATCAATACATGTTAATTCTTGAAACTCAATTTCCACTAAAAGCTTATCAAATGCATTACAAAACCTTTCATAAAACAAATATATTGATTCTTCCTTCCTCTCTCCTACCTTTTTTCTTAAAAACAATATGACATCCTCTTTGATGCTTTGTTTTAAAAAAACAATATCCCTATCAATTTCTTCAAGATCTTCCCAGTAACTTATAGATCTAGGAAGCACATCTATATCCATTAAATTTGGAATCTCCATTGAACCATTCATATAACAATACATCTTATCCTTTCACAAATCTATCCAACTTATGCAATCACTAACTTCAAAATAATAACATACTTCTCATTTTGATGACTGAAATTTAAACCAAGAAGTATGACAAAATTCAAATCTATTTTTCGTTTGTTAGTGACTTCTTCACCTTATAAGGAAATTTTCTTTCTCATAGAAACATGAGGATTACATGGAAATAAATTGTAGGTGCTTCTCTTTTCTCTTTGACTAGACACATGGCATATCTGGAACCTTCTTTATATCTTCATTAGGTTCTTTTCACTTAGAGTCGCCACCTCCTTGCAGAGGAAAAAAATCAAACAACAAAAGTCATTTGCAACATATATTCATTTCTAGGTTTTTGCAAACCAGCAAAGCCACCTAATATTCTTTACACTTTCTGCATTAAAATCACTTCCATGCTGGATCTATTGTAATAGATTCAAAAAATAATGATATGAATTCACCTCCAAATCACCTTTAAAAACTTTAGTAGAGTCGCCACCTCTTTGCAACTGACAAGTTTGAATCACCTAAGATCTCTACACCCCACTCTGACCTTCTTTAAAACCAAAAATTTCACAACACACCCCACTAATAGGGTCTCATGTAGATTCCTCTTTTGACTATGCTCTCAGTTATAAGAGCCCAAACATCTTCTTCATCATCACTGCAAGTCCACCTTTGTTTTTAGTCTTTCTCCAAACATGCACACTGGTACAATTAGAGAACTTAGAGTCATCACTCACCACTTGTGAGATAATATATGTATATCTTTTAGGAACTTGGACTTCTTGGACACTCTTGTAATGACATACCAGCATGTATGTAGACATCCATGGAAGACCCATAACAATGTGCTTAATGAAATCACGCTTTAACAAACAATCATGCTGAAATATGTGACTCAACACTCAATCCGGTTGGACTTATTCAATCTTTTGATCTCTAATATCAACCACTCAACCTATCCAAAATATCATTCAATCATCCAATTAGTCAATCAAAATCAAACTATCAAGCAAAAACACTAAAAAATGCAAGTAACAATAAGATGAGAAGAACTATCATTGAACTCAGAAATGGCGGTGACACAACCCTCTGTGTAGCAGCAACAAAAACAATAGAAACATCAGATGAACCAGCAGCCACATCAACATCAGCAAGGTCAGTATATGCATCATCAACAGCCCCATAACCGTATCTGGCAATATGATCAAAAGGCAAACCTCTCTGATGTGTTTAAAAATATTTTTTGAGCTACACCCATTGTTCAACCCGCTAGGAATAAATATGCACACAACATTGGGTTCTCTAGAGTACCATTTGCAGAGAAAAATGTTTCAGGTAATCATGCTAGATCTATTTTCCATGGAAAAGCCATTGCTCAACTGGTAAAGCCATTTTTTGTAAACCCTCGTTTCCATTTTTTGAACTGCAAGCATCATGAGGGTTTTCAAACATATGAGACTAGGGAAACCTTGAAACAGGCCACCGATGTTGGCCATCCACCCCCATTTTTGGGTAAACCATGCCAAAAGTTTGAAAATAAAATTGAGTGGGAAATGGAGATGCCTCAAATTCAAAACCAAAAATTTTTCCCCACAGCTAAAAAAGGGCATCGGCACAGAACCAGGAAACTCCTCAGAGAGAAGTAGTTGATCTTTGATATTTGTGAAGGCAACCCCCCTGTATCACCGAAACACAGACATGATGAACCCAGCAAGAGAAAGAATGATCAGTTCAAAGTGCATAATCCCCCGCCCCCTGTGGGTGACTGCCCTGCTCAAGCCCCCTTCATTCCAAATAAACCCAACCGAGTCTGGAAAAAGAAAGATCCTCATGTCAATTCCATTCCGGTCTCTAATATGGCTTCAATCACTCTTCTAGATAAGATGTTGTAGGAACACATTGGCACACTTCGGCATTCGGCTCTCATAGGTAAGCTTTCTTCAAAAAATCTATCATTTTTTGTAATCCAAGAATGGGCTATGCAGACGCTTTTGGGCTTAAAAGATATATTCTATTTGGATCCAATATCAAAATGTTTTTTGCTCATCTTTCATTCCAAAGTTGATAGATATTTGGCTCATAAGCATAAGAGATAGTTTTGTAAAGGATTTAGTCTCTTTACTATGGTGTGGATCCCCAATTTTAAACCCGATCCTTCACTTGCCCGCTTCTTCCCCCACTAGATATCTTTCCCTTTGCTTCCACTTGAATACAAAGATCTTGAGACTATTGAACTCATTGCAAACACTATGGGTATCTTCATTAGGCATGACCTCATTCCATTTGAATCCCCTAATCGAGAATCTTGAGTCTATATTTTAATTGATAGCCATAAAGTTTTTATTAATCAAATTGCTATCAAATCTAAATGGGGAGATTGG
The DNA here is from genome assembly GCA_018584345.1 of Thuja plicata. Taxonomy (NCBI): domain Eukaryota; kingdom Viridiplantae; phylum Streptophyta; class Pinopsida; order Cupressales; family Cupressaceae; genus Thuja; species Thuja plicata. The sequence goes on along the minus strand of MU223173.1, from coordinate 1,930,549 downwards.
GTACAACAGATCATCATCCAACATCTAGAGCTCGTTCACAAATATCAAAGTAAACTTGGACACTTCACCTTGGATTGTCAGAAGGATTATCCATCATAAATTAGAGTATGCTCGAATCATACTTCTAATCCTTTGGAATGTACCCATAACAATTTGCAAGCAATACATCCATGCCATCTTCAACCCAAACCAATAATGCAAACTCAAGGATGCACCAACAATACTCCCTTGTTCCAGGCACAGATTTTAGAAGCAAGTTTCTTTGTTCTACTTCGGCATTTCTTTTTGTATTTATCACTTTTCTCGCAATGGAGATATTCTCAGTCTACTCTATGCATTGAGGGTCTAGAGAAAGATAGTATGCTGGCCCCTTTGATTATGAATGCCCCTCACTCTGAATGGCAACCTCAAAGCTTAAATATTGAAAGCCTACAGCAAAATTATAAGATTAGACAACACATGGACCAAATCATTGCAGAATTAGTGTCCAATCTGATATTTGACAAAACAGGGGCAACCAGAGTAACTTTAGAGGAACATGATGCAATTAATAAATTTTCATCTCTGAAATTGGGGCTCCAAGTGTGCCATGACCCAAACAATATATAGGTTATAGTACCTAATAAGAAGGATATTGCAGATGATTTAATGGATGGGCATCAGTCATAGGAGCATATCAATACTTTAGATTTGCTACAACACTCAGTGATTGTAGCTGAAGATCATAATAACCCAAACTTTTTGTTTTTGGAAGGATCTTCTGAAATTGATCTAGGGGTTGAAAATTGCATTATTCAGTAGGCTTAGGTTATGATAGATGGTTTTTGTAAGGATAGGTTGCTTTCACAAGTTGAGTTGGACACCCCCAGCCAGAGCAAGGGTACTCATAGTACAGAGGTCACTGATCAAGTGACATTATTTAACCACAAGAAGTATCTATCAATTGAACAATTGCCTTCAAAATACCCTCAAACACCAAAACCCCTAAGACAAGAGGTTGATCTAAAGGCATGAAGACCAAACTGGAAATTGTTGCAGGTATCCAGTCTACCCTAGATGACAAATTTGTTGTTACCAAATGTGTGACAAGGAGAACACAGGGTTCTCCTTGTCAGTAATGAAGATCAACTCATGGAATTTCAGAGGCCTCAATGCCTCTGACAAAAGATGTAGGATCAAAATGACCATTGATTCTATGAAATCAGACATCATCATGTTACAGGAAACAAAACTTTCTCAAGACAATTATGAAAACACAATAGCTAAATGGCCCTCTTGGGTTTCCTTGCACTCCCAAGGTTTGGGAGCTTCAGGAGGACTGGTAGTGCAATGGAACCCTCAAAAGATTCAAGGTCAACTTATTCAGTAGGATCATAATTGGCAGCTCCTTGAGATGACAGAGTTTGATACAAATTTTATCTTAATTAATGTCTATGGTCCTTCTTCAACATAGGATAAATTGAGACTTTGGGATGTCCTCACTAGGTTGATTCAGAGCCAAGACACATAGAATGTCATCCTTGGGGGATATTTTAATGCAATTCTTGATCAATCAAAAAAAATATGAGGCATTATTCAACCTATCAAAACTATTCAGGACTTCGCTCACTTTGTTGACAATAACAATCTCATGGATATTCATCCCACCCAAGGTTCTTTCACATGGACAAACAAGAGAGCAGGGTTTGTATAGATTGCTATTAGGCTGGACAGGTTCTTACTATCATAAGAGTGGAAACTTTAGAATGTTCAATTTCATTCAGAAATCTTGGCACTACCTGGCTCTGATGACTTTCCCATTTCACTTGTCATCAACAATTCAGGCAATAACGATAAGAGGCATCAATCATCTTTCAAGTTTGAAAGAATGTGGCTCTGACACCTGCACTTTCTCCCTCTTTTGAACCAATTGTGGGTAAGCTCCCCATTTTTTAATGGATCTAAAATGCATCAGTTTGCAATGAAGTTGAAACACATCAAGAAAAATTTTAAACAGTGGAATGAGCAGGTCTTCAAGAATATATTCCATCAAAAAGAGGAAGTTAAACAACAACTGTCTGACATTTATAGCCATATCACCCAAAATGGTTTTAATAATGACTCCTATCATAAACAAAAATATATTCAACAGGATTGGAATGAGCTATGTAATAGAGAAGAGGAATACTGGAGGCAAAAATCCAGGGAACTATGGCTATGTGAAGGGGATAAAAATACAAAAAATTTCCATGCCTCAGCCACACAAAGAAGTGCAGCAAAGACAATGTTTGAAATAAAGGGAGTGACTTCAGGATATATTATCTCAAATGCCCAAGATATCCGAGATGAAGGGGTTAATTTTTTCAAGAACCTATTAGCCCCAGCTACAACCCCTTCCCCTTCGGAAGAGAAATTGAATGAGATTCTTGATGATATCCCCTTAATGGTGTCCCCACTTGAGAATGACATGCTTATGGCCCCCTTTACTAACCAAGAGCTCTGTAAATTTGTTTTCTCCTTTCCTCCAGATAAAGCACCAAGACCCGACGGGTTCACAGCTCTTTTCTTCTAGTGCTATTGGGAAGTCATTTGTTGGGACTTACTAGAAGACATGGAAGAATCTAGGAAACACAAGTGTATGCTCAAGTATTTTAATACTACCAATATTTCTGTCATTCCAAAAATCAAAGATCCAAATACATTTGCAAATTTTTGACCAATATCTCTCTGTAACATTACCTATAAGATCATTACGAAGGCTATTTATTTAAGACTGCAGCATCTTATCCCAACTATCATCTCATCTGAACAAGGTGGATTTGTGTCGGGATGAGAAACTATGGAGGGAACCTTGGTGGCCCACGAGGTTCTTCATTCAATTAACACAAATCACTCCTCCAATTTTGTTATCAAACTGGATATGATGAAATCCCATGACAGAGTTTGCTGGGCCTTCTTATTCAAAGTTTTGCAGAAAATGGGCTTCTCCAAGGGCTGGTGTAAATGGATTAGTGCATGCATTTTGGGGGCATGGTTCTTTGTAATCATTAATGGTAAACCTTTATGATTTTTCTCCTCTACACAAGGAGTAAGGCAAGGAGACCCCATTTCTCCAGTGCTCTTCATCATCATGGCAGAGGCCTTTAGTAGAATTATTAAGAAAAAGAATTTGGCTGGGTCTTGGTATGGGGCACATATCAGTGGCACTAATATCTCCATCACACACTCATTGTTTTCTGATGACACTCTTCTGTTTGGAACCTCAAATGTACATGAGGCTAGACAAATAAAACATACTCTCCAATTATACTCCGAAGTGTCAGGACAAAGTATTAATGCTCAAAAATCCAAGTTCTACTTGTTTAACACAAACAAAGTAATCTCAGACAGAATTGTTCAGATTCTTGGATTCACAAAGGACTTTTTACCATCCATGTACCTTGGCATCCCCTTATTCATGGGCTCAAACAAAACAAGCTATTAGTCTTCAGTCCTAGAACACATAAAGGGAAGAATTTTGGCATGGAAAGCCAGATGGTTATTGCTGTCAGGCAGAATCCTCCTTATCAAGTTAGTTTCATCAGTAATTCCAAATTATTACTTAGCATTCCTTAAAGGTCCTTCATCCATTCTTCACAATATACAAACCCTAATTAGACAATTTTTATGGACTGCAAATATGAAACAAGAAAAGAAAATTCCTCTTATATCTTTACAAGATATGTCACATATACCAGCATTAGGAGGTGCAGGAGTGCATGACTTGGAAAAAAGAAACGAGGCCTTTGGTGGAAAACTAATTTGGCAAATGTACACAAAACCTCACAAAAAATGGTGTCAGATTATGCAACAGAAATATCTGGATAATAATGAACCATCATGAATTATATCAATTCAGGACACTCCTAAAGGATCAGCCATTTGGGACTTCATGTCTGCCTCAAGAAATATTGGTGTGAAGTATGTCACTTGGGAAGTTAATAATGGGTGTAGTGTAAAATTTTGGAGAGACTCATGGAGTGGAAAACCTCCTTTTTGTACTTCTCCAAATATTGCAGATGTCAAAGAGGCTACAGAATAAAATTGGGGTATTCACTTAATTCACTATATTTCAGCAGTGAGCAGATTTTCAAGAAAAGTCATTTGGAAGGATCCAGAGGATTTAGCACTTAGTAACAGGGATAAAGAAACACTTAGAAATATTCTATCCAATAGAAATGTCTATCTTTCTACACTTGAGGACAAACTAATATGGGCTCCAGCATTAGATGGTAGCTATTCAATTAAAGAGGGATATAAACTCCTACAATAAATAGGAACAGATAAGACTCCCTCACGAGCATACTCCTTTTGCTAAAACCATAGTGTTTTACCAAAAGCGGGTTGTTTTTTCTGGCTTGCAATTAAGCACATAGTTCTAACAAGTGAAAGGCTAGATAAATTCATAATAGCTCCCCCATTTAAGTGCTTGTTGTGTGATGGACCCAATGAAATAGTGGATCATTTATTTATGACATGTCCATTTGCACAAAGCTATTGGATGTATGTTCTAAACAAACTGAATTTTTGCACTCCCCTTCCAAACAACATTTGGGACCTCTTCCAATCTTGGCTAGACCTATATTCAAAATCACTATTTTGCATCATTTGGAAATGCACACCCACCTTAATAGTATGGGCCATCTAGTGGGAAAGAAATAAATGTATCTTTAGGAAGGTCTCCTCTCCAATTGAATTAGTTCTTGATGGCATTGAAAAAGCTATTTCAGAGGTGGTCAATGCTTCACTCAGCAAGTGTAAATTTAATCCAACTGTTACTCAATGGGATACCATCATTCTGCGTACTTGGAAACACCTCTTCATTCCATTTAGATGTGAAATTGAAAAGCAGAACACAATAAAAATTGATAGATCGAAGGTTAAATAGATACCTCCCCCAAATGGGATCCTCAAGTTAAACTTCGATGGGGTGTCTCAAGGAAATCCAAGCAACTCAGGTTTGGGGGCTTGCATTCAAAATTCACAAGGGGTTGTTCTAGCGCTAACTACTTCACCCTTACCTACAGGCACCAACAACCTTGCTGAAGCACACGCCCTTCTGTCGGGTTTAATTCTTGCTAAGCAAGGAGGATTTGATTGGTTGCATGTCAAAGGTGACTCCTCGGTCATAATTAATTCCTGTATTAAAAGACAATCTTCTTCCTAGAAACTCACCTACATACTTAAACAAATTTGGCATCTCTTAGAAACATTGCAAGAAGTGTACTTTTCCCACACACTCTGCAAAGGTAACAAAGTCCCTATGTTGGCGAATCATGGGTGTGACGGGCTCATGACATCAGAAATCAACTCAATCAAGCTCATTACAGTGAATGATGACCTCCAAATGCTGATTAACAAAGACAAACCACTTGACAACAACTAAAATTAATTGCCATTTTAGAATCTTATGGCTCTGTACATCAACGCAATTTCAAGGCAACTAAATAATCGTAAATGCATCCACCATTATATCATAGGGACGCATGGAGGTCTACGTATAGGGATGCATTTAACAAGGATTATCAAAGATCATAAATCACATGTCAAACACATGGATCAACTTAATTCACACTCACAAGCTAGATCAATTGGGAGATACTGCATTGAATGACACAAAGTACAAAATTGATTGAATTGAATAATTTTGGAATCTGTTAAAAGTTGAGGTTTATCTATTTATAGAAAACCCATTACACTGTGGAATAACACAACTATGAAATGGCAGCTCTATCTAAAGTATGCGTGTGTTGTGATTCATTCTCAAAGCTTCACAGGGAGGTGTTGCCGAAGAACTTCAGGATCTGGTTAGCATCGAGGGTTGACAAAGAGGTTTTGCCTGCAACTATCAGTGACCCTGTTCTTGAGATTATGTTCATTGCACAACCGGCCTTCATCAAACGGGTGATAAAATAGGTAATTGGGGATGAACACCTAATTCCCACTTCAAATCAGTTCCTTTACCCTTCTCAGTTAGTATCAATATTTCTCTCCAATGCAATGGATTTGATACAATCTGTGCACTTAATTCAAATTCTAGAATTTAAAGTTGTTCGAAAGAAATTTTGGATTGGTAATAATCTAAAAATTTCCATGCAACACTATGACCTATGGAGTGGCTAAGATATTGTGGGGGACTTATTTTCACGTCATAAATTATTACAATTTCATGTTTTTCTAGCAACATACGATGGGGTAAAATGTACGCTTGACAGTCAGAATGCTAGATATCTGAACAATGTTCTCAAGGTTACTGCGAGGGTGCTTGAGTGTAGTTGGAAAGTAGGGTGAGAAAGACTACTGGTGCTCTACTAGAACTCCTAGGGTTTCCAAACCCTGCATCTCCACCATGTGCTCTCTCCAGTCAACCTTCAAAATGAAAGCCATCAGGTCATGGAAATGAATGGAACATTTGGGAGGAAGGGGAACCGTCAATTGAAATGGATAAAGATGCACATTTTCACCGATATGGTAGCTTTGGCCACCAACATGGAATTGCAGATGTAAAAACATAGCAAACCCTATGTACAGTAGTTGGCCACACTGACTGGGAGGAGATAGTTAGCCAGGAACACGGGAGTGGCTGAGGGTCGTATCCCTTAACTACTTTGGGCTCTGCTAAGAAAGAAGAGATGCCCCATGGCTTTGGGTGGGAAATGCCCAACTCTTCAAGAAGATCTTATGAATGGACATAAGGGGGTCCTTCACACACTCAAATCGGCTCTCAACAAAATGATTCCGCTATGATGGAGGAATGAATATTCAATAATGGGTGACAAATTATATGTTGAAAGTATAGATTTGGGCAAAAGTTTTTGTTTTGTATTAATTGACTATGTCTTAAACTTTTATGCCCATGTGGAAAATACTGTAGTTCAGTTATTTAGTTAAAATATATATTTTCTAAGTATAGTTGAATCAAATTTTGTACCGGAACCGACTAGCAGAGTCGATAACAGGGTCAGCTGACAAATATCACTGACCATTACAACTGACCAAGAGAAATCGACGACCATTACCGACCAGGAGAAACCAACAAGAATTACAGACTAGCTGAACCTATAAGAACAACCGACAAAAACAAAATTGGTATCAGAACTGACGAGCACAACCGATCAGCTGAACCGACCAGCCTAAAAAATTTGAAAGGTGTATGAAATTTTTCTCGATGTTGTTAGATGGTGATTTTGTATTCGAATGGCACTACCTTAGTATATTGTATTGTCACAACATCTCTTTGCTATTTTTGTATTTGAGCAAGGATTCTGGGTTTTCTTGCTGGTTCTTTCTTGGATGAGCTCTTGTACCAGCTTATATTATATTATATTAATAAATATATTTAGTGGCTTTCCCACTTTTGGTTAAAAAAAAAATAAGATGAGAATGGCTATTGGCTCACATGTTTCAGTGAGTTTTATCTTTTATTATTTTCTTTGGTCATGTTCCATGCTACTTGATGATATTATTGAGTTATGAGAGTGGTATGGATGGTTAATGATCAGTTTTTATTTTGTCTTCGGTCTATTTGATATTCTCATGAAATTTTAGGGCATTCATTCCTTATGCTTCAGGGTGGATATGATCATTCTCTGTCTACATCGTGTTTGTTCATGCAAAAGGATATCTTTCTCACTTTTTCTCTTTGTTCCATGATGTGTCGCATCCATTTTTCTATATCAAAATAATATCCTATGACATAAATGCACTTATGAAAGAAATTTCCTTCCCTCTTATTAACATTTCTTCATCTAATTTCTTCTTTCTCCTAACACTTCTTCAGTCAGTCCTCATAGTCCCCTTGGTCTAATACTCTAGTACATCAAAAACATGTGCATCCTGCATACATGCATTTTATAAATAGAAAACTCCAAAAACATGTGCATCCTATATACATGCATTTATAAACAAAAAAATCCAAAAATACATTTGCATTATGCATTTGTATAGTTCTAAAATCTACAAAATTCAAAAAATGTTGCATTCATACATGCATATTGCATAGAAAAGAAATGCATCAACATATCTAAGCATCATAATATAACAGGAAAGTAAAATCATGATAAAGTAACTGCATATCGTATATATCTCATAAAGTATCAGAGTACAAAAATAAAGGTATATGTATGCACTAAGGCCCGCATGCTCGTGATCTATCACATGTCTATAAAAAATGTTCCTCTTGTAGAGAGAGTCTCCTATCTCTACTCTCTCAGTCCTCCTGGTCTTTGTCCTATCTAGAGGATGAAGCTCTTCTTTCCTGTTGTCTTGTCTTCTCTGGTATAGGTGGTCTCCTTGGTCCTTCCACTTTGTCGCTTCTTAGTGTCCTCTGTGAGTGTGAACTGATAGAAGAATCTATGTAGCTTGGCACCCATTGATCTTATGGTACATCTCTCTTGTACATGTCCTTCCATTATTGTGTCTCTTCCTGAGAATCCCCTAGCATATCTATTATCCTGTGTGAACTAGCATCTGAAATACTATTTATAAATGCTTGTGACTTCTCCTCTGCTCTCTTCTCTAGACAAAGTTGTGTCTCGAGAGGAGATCAGTGTATACCTCTCTACTGTCAATCTATCCATCTATACTATTGGAGATTTTTCTTGCAACCCTCAATCCTAAAAGAGAAAATGGGAACCAGACCTAGGGATCTTCATCTAATTCACAAAATATGCTTCATCTACAAATTGAGGATAGGAAAAGCCATCATTGACAAGGCATACAAGCCTTCTTCACTTTGAGTTCCACAAACTTAGGTGAGTGTACCTAATAACACATATCTACATATATAATAAACCTCTTGCTACACAACGCTATGCAAACACCCAAATGTGGATAATTCTTAGACTTGTAGGTAATGGGAATTTAAAAATCTACCAATCTTATGGAGGCTCCCATCTGCATTAAGTATGCTGAGAACTAGATAACTTAAATTTCACATAAATAAAAATGAAACTAAATTGATCTAAATATGATTTGAGATTGCTTCTAAAAATACTTCATATCCATAAACCAGTGTGTTATCCATTAGGCTAAAGAGTCAAACACATAACCATAATATAAATCCACATGAACAACAAGCTCAACCAACCAATTTTCAATATGTTACTGCCTTGCACCAACAAACATACTTATATCATCACAAATATCTACTTATGAAATCCAATTCAGTATTTAGACTTACTAATACTTTCTTTCATAATTTATATCTTCCCTTAGAAGAGGCCCACAAACATGTGTTACAAAACAAACAATATATGTGCAAAAAAATTCCAATATCCTTAATATTCAAATTTGTATAAGTCTGAATATAGTCACTTGAGGCCATTTTTGTTTCAGACATATAAACTAAGCCCTTTCTAGGAAAGAGATCAATGCTGGAACAACACAACCACAAAGAGATGTGGAGATGAATTGATAACACCTGATAACTTAATTTTTAAGAGTCTAAATGCACAGAAATGGAGACGACTCAGTGATAACATCAATTAACCTGCACTAATTGGTTTACCATTATTCACAAAAGAAAAAATTTACAATAACTAACTACATCTGCAACCTACAACTGAGCACATATTTTTTACAATGAAACTGAAGAACTATTTTTAGAACTGGAACCTAAAATTTGGAACCCCTTGGACCCTAAAAAAATGGAACCTCTCCTCTCACAAAGTGAAAAGGAAAGAAGATATATAAGGAGAAACAACCTAACAAAAGATCTTAAACTGAAAACTATCTCCTCCCTCAAAACCCAATTGATTCTACAAAATATCTTCCCCCCTTCAAAATACCAAAATATGATATGATTTCCAAACATATCCTCTTGATTCATTTTTCAGTGGTTTGTTGCTTTGTTCTTTGCATCCTAAAGTTTGGAAAATCTCATGTGAATATAGATTTCTTACATTTGAAAATAATATTATTTCCAATGTTTTTTGTAGCCCTAAATGATATAAGTTTTAATACTAATGTTTTTCTATTCTCCTCCTAAATTAAATATTTTTCACTTATAAAATAATAGACTTTTCACCATATTTAATTCCCTTCTTTAATGTGCAAATTTGAGATAATAATATGTGCAAACATTAATTTAAATTAAAATTTATATTTTTGAATAGGTGCCATTTGACCTTGCCACTTATCACTCCACCACTGGCTCTAGAATCAACCTAGGCATTGGTAACATCTTCCTTCAACTTGTCATCCTCCCACATGTCGCTCAGGTGTGATCTCGCGAAGAGTAACCTCCGAGCACCTTCCAAATTGCAGGATCATGCTTACCTTCTGATATTTCCTTGGGATCTATGCATCATATAAATTCCTCCACCTAGGAATCTAACATGTCATTCTCCACCTGGGCTTGCCTTGTTGTCATCTTGTCACGCATCAATCAAGCATGATCCCACGATGGTATCCTCCACGCAACTTTCAGATCACAGGATCACGCCTGCCGTCTGATCTCCTACCTTAAAATTTGTGCATTTGTGCATTCATAATGGTCCTCCACTACCATGTGTCATGCCATGTCATTTCATCTCACATGGGGGCCCCACCAAAATTACTTACCAATCGCTAGTCATCACTCCTCACTAGGCGCAGTCACCAACAACCCTTTCCTTTTATTCATATTACATATAAAGTGTTTCCATATAAAAACATTTAAAACTTCCATCCCACTACCAATGTGGGATAATGTCCTCCCACTTTTTTAACAAACTCGCTGCCTGCGCGCGTTTTGAAATAGAACTATGACCCGTACACTTGATGGATATCCACACTCTGTTTCAAAAAAAATTTCCATTTGGTGTGAGCAATTCTTGATCCGATGTCAGTACTCAATTCAATAGTTGGATAGCCGGGGAGGAGACACTGATGCCCCATCCCCTTTTGATGATCCAAGCATGGATGGATAGTTTATAGAATCTCCTACTGCCACATAATCATGTTCCCCAACAAGAATTGGGATCTTAAGATAGATTTGAATCAATCGAGACACCTATTGAATGTTCCAAAAAAGCCTCCTATTGCTGCTCTAGTTGGTGATGATGTGATCTCCTACTCATCAATTCGATCCCCTACTACACCTCCAAAGCATGTGGTATGAAGTAGAACACACACCCAAAATTGATGAACAATGCTTGAGATTTGATGTGCCTCCAAACCCTGTGCCAAAGCTCCCACCATACTTTGATGCATGTCCATATTCTGTTCTAAATTTATCTTCAAGCATAGATGGATAAAACTAGTGGAAACCATAAGATATTTATCCCATAAAACCGAGCTAACATTTATACTCTTAGCCTGTTTCCAACTAATTCACAGGTAATGAAATGGAATGCAGTTGAGACTGATGAAATAGATTCTCCTCGTTGGTCTCACTACAACATTTGGGGTCTAATTTAGACACCAATTTGCAATGGCACTACCATTTGTGTGTGATTTTTGTGTTTTTTTCAAGTGCCCTTGATGTTTTCATAATAGCGATGGTACCATTGTAATTTCAACACCCACGTGATTATAAACAAAAAAAAAAGAGAAAAAGAAAGGCTCATTTCTAATTTTCGTGATCACATACCATAGTGTGCGAAGAGGGCTGCCCTAACTGTGGAAGATTGGAATCTTGGTAAATGGAAGCCATGACTTGAGGTAGGCATTCAAGATTTTTCTTCTCATTAACTCAATTTCATTTTAATGGCATTTGTTTATTTAATGGCACAATATGAATGTTAATATTGGCATTGTTTACATCTTTGCATTTGGAATGCTTGATGACCTGTGAGCTTTGAGATCTAGGGCATCATTGCTATTACTTCCAAGGCATTGTGTGAAGTGTTTGATCTCTCTTTATTTGTTTTTTTTTTGATATTCACTATGTGGTACTCCCCGTTTATGATCATTTCATGAGGAAATGTCTTGATGGCTCGTGGGCTGCAAGCTAGGGTATCATGCATTGTTTATGATCTCACTGTTTAATATTGGCATTGTTTACATCTTTGCATTTGGAATTCTTGATGACCCACGAGCTTTGAGAGATAGGGAATCATTTTTATTACCTTCAAGGCATTGTGTGAAGTGTTTGATCTCTCTTTATTTGTTTTGTTGTTGATATTCACTATGTGGTACTCCCCGTTTATGATCATTTCATGAGGAAATGTCTTGATGGATCGTAGGCTACAAGCTAGGGCATAATGCATTGTTTATGAGCTCACTGATTAATAATGGCATTGTTTACATCTTTGCATTTGGAATGCTTGATGACCCATGAACTTTGAGAGCTAGGGCATCATTTTTATTACCTTCAAGGCATTGTGTGAAGTGTTTGATCTCTCTTTATTTTTTTTGTTGTTGATATTCACTATTTGGTACTCCCCATTTATGATCATTTCATCAGGAAATGTCTTGATGGATCACAGGCTGCAAGCTAGGGCGTCATGCATTGTTTATGAACTCATTGATTAATACTGGCATTGTTTACATCTTTGCATTTGGAATTCTTGATGACCCACGAGCTTTGAGAGCTAGGGCATCGTTGTTATTACCTTCAAGGCATTGTGTGAAGTATTTGATCTCTCTTTATTTGTTTTGTTGTTGATATTCACTATGGTAATCCCCGTTTTTCTTTCAAAAGTATATGGCTTGACTATGCATATGCATAATTGTAGATGAGGATCAATAATAATAGGATTTCATTCATTGCTTAGATCTTTTTGATCCAACCCCCATCTCTCTTTTCTTTGTAGGTTCTAGATCACACAGGAGCACACTGGATTCATACTCAGGTCAAAATTTCATCACTTCAGGCAATGTCTAGTACCCTTATTATTTATGTTCATCCTCTTATGTATGCTTGTACTCTTACATAGTCTTTTGAAATTTGGCTATGCTCACGGCTTGTGTGAGCCCAGATGATTTTATCTTTCAGTTCCTTTCCTTGTATAGTATATACAAGTTATTTGGTATATATATACATGTAATCTTTAGATGCAAAAATTTATTTTCCTTTACATGTATATTTTCATGAAATAAACACAAATTAAACAAGATCATCTAATAATGCAAACTAGGGTACTATAGTCACTCATCTAGTAATTAGGTTACCAAATTGGAATGGGCATGAAAAATATGGTAACAAGAACCATTACTAAGGATTGA